>PVIH01013427.1:0-58493 GCA_004025045.1 Sigmodon hispidus
GGTGGAGGGGCCTGGGTGTGCATGTGTCTTGGTGGCAGGACCTGGGCGTGCATGTGTCTTGGTGGCGGGGCCTAGGCATGCATGTGTCTTGGTGGTGGGGCCTGGGCATGCATATGTCTTGGTGGCGGGGCCTGGGCATGCATGTGTCTTGTTGGCAGAGTCTGGGCGTGTATGTGTCTTGGTAGCAGGGCCTGGGCATGCATGTGTCTTGGTGGAGGGGCCTGGGTGTGCATGTGTCTTGGTGGCAGGACCTGGGCGTGTATGTGTCTTGGTACACATACAAAAGTCAGAAAACAACTCTGGGGGTCTGGTCTCTTTCCTGCATGGGTTCCAGGAATTGAACTCGGGTTGATCTTGGTGTCTTCTTCAGTTGATTACACCTTATTTTGTGAGACAGGGTCTCTCATGGAGCCTCGAATTCAGAATAGACTGTCTGGCCAATGAGCTCTGGATATCTGTCTGTTTCCTCATCTCCTGCCAGCACCAAGTTTATAGGCACTCCCTGCTGAGCCTACCTTAAACAATGGGTGCTGAGGACCTAAACTTGGGTGTTTGTGCTAATGTGGCAGGCACGGAGGCATCTTTTGGCCCAACTTTAAAAAACAAAACAAAACAAAACAAATTTTTAGTGTAATTCATGTACCATAAAGTTTACTCACTGGAAATACACTTTTCTATGATTGTTAGTAAATATAGATGGTTCTGTGACCACAATACAGTTTTAGAAAATCCCCCATTGTGCCCAAAGTTCCCTCAGGCTCATTTCCAGCCAGTTCTCAGTCCTCCCAAGTCCAGACGGTTCCCAGTCTGCTTTCCTTAGAGTTTTCTCTTCTAGAAACTTTATATACGGACACCCAAGCCTGCCTTTGTGCCTGGCTTCTCTTGGTCAGCATCACATTTCTGAGGTTTGCCTGTGAAATGGCACTGAGTGGCAGTTCCACTGATGAACAGTGCCACAGTTTACACAGACACTTGGGTCGGTGCCTAGTCAGGACTGTAATGAATAACATCAGAGTAATACATTTTACTCTGAAAGTATCCTCTGGCTGTTTGGAGAACAGTAATACTGTGTACAGTTCCTACCAGTGGCTTAGTGGAGAACCATGTCTCAGTTCCTGCTGAAGGATTTGAGCAACAAGAATATAGGAAATTGGCTTTAGAAAAGGCCTCCAGCTGCAGAATAGGAAATGAAACTGGAGGACAGAGACAGGAGGGATGAGTATAGGACCTGTGAGAAAGCAGTAGTTATGGAAGATGCTCTGATGTGTCCTGGAGGAATTAAGAGCCACACTGTCACTAAGAAAGTGTGAAAGAAACACAATGGAGGTTACTGAGAGTAGGACCTCTTCCTGTCTGGGATGCTGGTGTGGAAGAGATGGCCTCATGTTAGTCAGTAACAGTACCTCAGCATTCACCTCCCTGGGGACCACTCTCAAGGCTATGGAGGGAAATGCTCTGGAGCCCCGATTGCACATTTGGGTCATCTGAATCTCTAAGCCATCTTACTGACAGAATCATGATGTCACTGATCTGGGGCACAGCCCTGGCATGGAGAGAAGGAATGCTTCCAGGCTTTCCAGATGCCCAGGCAAAGGGCCACTGCTATAAGTTCTCAAGCTAGGGTGCTTACTGGGGGACACCCAGAGATTCCTGATATGCATTAGTGTCACCTAGAACTTTGGACACACGACATTAGAGGTAGTGAACTCTCCGCAGGTGATGTGTGTGCAGGCGAGCTCAGAGCTGGCCCAAGGTCACAGAGTTCTATGCAGATGTTCCTCAAAACACCCTTCCTAAGAGCAGGTTCCAGAAGTAAAACCAGACATCTTTCCTCTTTTCTTTCCCCCTTTTGAACACACAGATCACTTTTCCCAAGCATTTTATCATCCATGTTGTTAAAAAATGAAACCAGACTTTCTGCACATGACTTATAAACTCATCTGGCTTACATCAAATATTTACAAATATGGATGCAGAAGAATTTAAAGATATTTGTGGGTAAGGAACCAGCCTATTAGTTGTACGTTGCCTCCTCTGTGGTCTCCAGAGCACATGTATACATAAACACAGATCGGATACATATGATGAAGCCGTACCTATAGGGAAAATGACTCATTCCACCAAGACCCCAACTTACACTGGAAAACTCATCAACACACAGTTCTCCTGCCCAAATAATTCCAGATAGTAAATTAAATAAACAGAACAAGGGCTCGGCCCTTTTTCCCCCTCCAGGTGTTCATCATTTGTACATTCCTGCCCAGGAAACTACAATATCTTTTAACCCTCACAGCAGAAACTTGAGGGGGGGCCCAGAATGTGATCCATGTGGATTTTTAAAATGGGACCGTGGCCAAGTGCCCAGGCAGCCTCAGTTCCCTAGGTGCTGCTGCTCACCACTCTTAACCCCTAAATTCTTTGGCTTGGACCATAGCAAAAGTCTCATAGGGCAGGTACCCTGTAGGAGCCTTTGGCTGCATGCATGTGGTCCCTAGTCTTTTCCAGAAGACTGAGACAAGTTGGCTGAGAATGTTCCTTATTATTTTTGGAGGTAGAGGTGTGTGGTATTTTATTTTGTCATATACTAAACATGTGGTACTATTTTTCTTGTCAGAATTCCCTAAATAATGTAGTTAACAGCTATTTACATAGGACTTATATTGCATTAGGTATCAGAAGTCTCCTAAAGATGTATCACATCTAATAAAGATGTGCCTAGATGCTATGCAAACACCACACCACATTATAGAAAGGACTTGGGCACCTTGGAGTTTGATATGTAGGTTGTGCTGGAGGTCCTGGAGATAATGGATATATATATATATATATATATATATATATATAGTCACCAAGGGACAACTACATACCAGCCGCCACCACCACCCTGCTTCCAGCAGGATTTGGATAAAAGACCACTGAGGTAGAGGGCAGGGACCTAAGACAGGCCTTCCCCAAGTTCAAGTACCCACTGTGCCATGTGATAACTTGTAATACTTGGGAGAGAGACAGACAGAAAGCAAGGGGAAAAGTCTCCAAAAACAGGCTTTGGAATGTGTGGATCAGGCTGTCTCTGGCTCCACCCTGTACTGCTGCACAACTTCAACCCAGAGACATTGCCTTTCTGACTCTCTATGCCCTCTTTTGCAAAATACAATGTCTTCAGTGTCTTTATTATTAAGATTAGGTGATTTTTAGCCTGCCAGAGCCTGGCATGCTTTCATCACACAGTAAGTGCTCCATACATGTTAGCTTTCTTTGGTGACCTAGGCAATGGTGTAAGTGGAAGTTATCTTTGGAGGCCTCCCATAAAAGCAGCTGCAGCTTGTGCATACTCCTGGAGCTTTCATTTAGAGCCAGCACTGGTGAATGCTCAATTATAGTTTGGACAAGGCATGTCTGTGCCGTCTATAGCTGGTGCTCTGGGCATTCTCTCTGCAGTGCATTCTCCCCACCTGCCCCTGCCCCGCTCGTTGTGTCCCTTCTGAGATGTCACCTCTACTAAAACAATGACAGGCCCTGCCATCCCCAGGAAGGACCACTGAGTCTCACAGGTCTCAATCTCTCCACACTCACTCCATCTTCTTTTTCCCATCACGTCGTCCACCACGATGGGAGCACCCTTAGAGCAGGACATCTGGGCTGAGGACAGAGCATCTCCCTCCTAGGATGGCATCGGGATTCTTGGCTGCTAACTCCACCAGCTCCTCTACTCTGGCCTTTACTGGTTACTGATTGCAATGCCCCCACTCCACTGCCCTGTTTTTGAGACAAGCATCTCACATAGTGCAGGCTGGTCTCAAGTCCACTATGAAGCCAAGGTTGACCTTGAACTTGAATTCTGATCCGTTTCCTGAGTGTTGGGATTAAAGGTGTACACCGCCACTTCTGTTTTGGGCAGTGTTAGGGACTGAACCTCCAGGGCTTTATACTAGACAAGAACTGTACCCACCAAGCCACATTCCCCAGCTCCAAATAACTCCTTCATACATGCCTATTTTCTCTCCTCTGACTGCTCAGCCTGGGTGGGCTCTGGTACATCTTCTGTACCTCAGCTACACTGTCACTAGCTCTGAGAAATCCCACAGGCTTTTTAGTGCTTTCTGCAATGCCTGGAACACCGGCGTTGCTTATAAGACAGACCCAGTGGCTGGAAGAGTACATGGTAGATACATTGCTCAGAGGCAAGGCCAGCAAGTGATGGCCCTGGGCTTCTTACTTGGAGCCATATTTAGAATCTAGGGAGAAACAGGACCCAGGTATGAGATGTGACTCTTCCCCCCCCCCCCCCGAACACCGTGAAACCAGAACACTTCCCTCCCCTACACCTTTCCTGTCAGAAATTTTAATGAGGCAAGTGTGATAACCACTACACTATGGAAATACAACACAACACATCAGAAATTTTAGAAGTGCCCGAGAAGCTGAAAGATGGGTCCTGTTGCCATCCTATTTTATAGATGAGGAGAGGAGAGTCTTAAAAAGCTGGGGTCACTCTGTAGCGTGCACATGACAAGATTATTCCTAGGGGCTACCCTGCCCTTCTAGGTACAGACTCAGCCATAAACTGCACACCAGGGTCACATTACCATGTTGAAAACCAAGGTCAAAACTCCTGAGCAGACCCATCCACATAAGAAGCACTCTTCTTTGACTGGCTCCTTGTTTTTAAATGACAGTCAAGGGAATTTTGTCTAAGGGGGGCCCTAGCTGGGAGTGGGCAGCGTCCCAGGACCCCTCTTTCTATCTGGTGATGAAAAGACCGGAAGAAAAATTGCAATACTCACTTCCAGGCCTCCAGGATCTGGCTCCAAAAACAGAAAAGTTTTATTACTGGCTGTCACGGGGATTTCAGGTGGCCCCAAAGTAATTTCCCCAGAGAGAGGCAAGGCTCCAGGAGCCAGGGGTGGAGGAAAAGGTTATTGCTTGCCCTGCCAGGCAACAATGTCTGCATCCTGTGCTGGTTCAAGTTCAGGAGCTGCTGCTGGATTGGGGTTGACCTCTTCCTTCCTCCCTCCCTTGCCAGAGAGACTCCTGGGAAATTTGGGGTCAGCCAGCAGCCAGGGTCAGCCCTGGGATACCTTGAGAGAGCCATACCAGAGACACAGAGACAGGCTGAGGTCAGAGGAGGAGACTAACAGAGATGCATTGTGGGTGCAAGGACAAGCAGGCATTTCCCTGCTTTTCTGGGAGGGACAGAAGCTTTGAAATGAGACTTAGATCTGAATCCCACCTCTGAACTTCCAACTCTGGGACCCTGAGAACATCATACCCTTTGCAACTGCCACTCCAGGCTTCAGTTTCCTCAACAATGAAGTGCAGATGTAGATGATGTGCCCACTTCTAGAGGGCAGTTCATTTCAAGTGGGCTGCCTCCTACTTTTTCTGGAGCCTTGAGTGGCATCTTGCTTCTTCCTTAAGACACCAGGGAGGTACACAGCCAGGTCTCCGGGCTGGATAGCAGGAAGAGCTGAGAAAGCACCCAAGGGATTGACCCCAAAGGGACACTTGCCCTCAGCCTGAGACTCAGCAACCTCTGCACCTATGATATTCATGCAGCATCACCATGTGACAAAAGAGGAAGCATTCAGATATAAATTACAGGTGCCTTGTGAATCATACAGCCACCAAGTGGCAGAACTCAATGTCTAGGTCCAGGTCCAGGTCTGGGCAGGTTGTCCTGTAGCGCTGGCCTACAGGATAGAGTCATGTGTCCTAGAGAGTGAAGGCCTGGGCCAAGGAGGTCCAGGAGGCTGCAGAGCCCCGCAGTAGAGAGCTCAGCCATTGCTTCCCTGTCTTGTGTTTTGAGCATCTCTGTGTAGCACAGAAAGGCCTATTGACCCTCTATACGCTTTGACTTACATGTTTTAGGTAGCTGATGAGCTCTCTGCCCTGGCAGAGATGGGAGGATGAATACACACTTTTTTTCTGGGCTGCTTGAACAAAACACCCCAGTTTGGGATGGAGATGCTGAAAGGAAATGAAATCAATTCTCTCCCAGTCCAGGAGACGTGTCCCAGCACTGAGGCCTCCCTCCTTGGCTAGTAGGTGACTTCTCATTTGTCTTCCTAGAAATGTCCCTCTGTGTGTGTCTGGACTGTAATCTCCTTTTCTTCTAAAGATATCAGTTATATTGGATTATAGCCCTGGGGGCTTCGATTTAACCTATCTGTTCTTTAACTAAGTATGGTGTCATGTTAGGGACTGGGGGCAGGAATTCAATTTAAGGGGGGCACAAGTACACTCATACAAGGGGTTAATGAGAAGAATATGATATCATAAAGAAATAATCTCTATGTGTTCCTAGCACCCCACTTCTGAAATGCTTGAATTCTTCAGAGTGGTAAAACTGCCTTTTGTATGCTAATGAGACATCTGGTGTCTCAGAGCCCTTCCTTAGCTTCAGGATGAGGCTGGCCCCAGAAGAGCAAAGGCAGAATTAGATGAATTAGTGGTCCAGACTTTCAGCCCCACTTCTAGGGAGACACTTCTAAGGAGAGGGAGCCAGAGATTGGGTTCAGTCCCTAACAATCAGTTCTTGGATCTGCCAAGCCTGGTTGGGAAGCCTTGATAGGAACCCCAAATTGTGGGTCCAGGAGCTTCTAAGCTGATGAGGAAATGTGTTTATCAGAGGAGTGGGACACACCCCACAGGAAGAGCTAAGGTTCTTATCCCAAGGCCTCTTCCCTGGACTCTTCATTCATCCCTTACAAATAAGCTGTTTATGTGTATGTACATACACTCATGTGTGTGTCTGTGTGTGTGTATCTGTGTGTGTGTATATGTGTTGTATCTGTCTGTGTTTGTATGTGTGTGTATGTATGTATGTCTGTGTGTGTATGTATGTGTGTCTGTGTGCGTGTGTGTGCGTGCGTGTGCGTGTGTGTGTGTGTGTGTGTGTGTGTGTGTATGTGTGTGTGTTGCTGGGGATAGAACCCAAGGCCTGCCATGTGTTAGACAAGCCATGTCCCACTGAGCTACACCCCAGTCCAGCTTCTCACATTTTGAATCATTTTCATGGATTTCTCATCACCCACTAAGTTTTACCTTCAGGAAGTCTTTGCTAAAAGGCTTTTCTCCCCATGCCATGTTTGGTGTGCTCAGCTGAAGTGAGCAAGTATTATTTTGCCATAGTTCTCAGAGGGAGACAAGTACAATTGACAGTGTGTGCCAGCTCAGTGGGCCTGGGTGGGTTCCTATAGCCAGTGTATCAAAGTTATCAGCTCTAAACAACACGTGGTTATTCTCTTGATGTTCTAGAGCAGGAAACCTAACACAAGACTCATAAGGACAGATCAAGGTTCAGTGAGGCTGGTTCTTTCTATATTTTCCATGGAAAAAATCCTCCTCTTTTCCCTCTCTCCCCTCCCCCTCCGTGTGTGTGTGTGTGTGTGTGTGTGTGTGTGTGTGTGTGTGTGTGCCTGTATGTGTGCATATAGATGCGCACTGGCTAGTTGGCCTGTGAGTTCCAGGGATCCACTGAACTCTACCTCCCATTACAAATGCACACCACCTTGCCCAGCTTTTTA
Organism: Sigmodon hispidus; assembly: GCA_004025045.1. Taxonomy (NCBI): domain Eukaryota; kingdom Metazoa; phylum Chordata; class Mammalia; order Rodentia; family Cricetidae; genus Sigmodon; species Sigmodon hispidus. Next base: position 7,527 of record PVIH01013427.1, read on the forward strand.
CAAAACACTTTATTACAGTTTTTTTTTTTTGTGTGTGTGTGTGTGTGTGTGTGTGTGTGTGTGTGTGTGTGTGTGCGCGTGCTGGCAGTAGGGTGTGCCATGGCACCTATGAAGGTCAGCAATCAACTTTCAGGAGTCCCTTCTCTCTTTTCCCAGCATGGGTCCTGGAGATCAAATTGAGGTCGTCACACATGGTGGCTAGCAGTGTCTCCCACTGAGCCGGCTCACCACCCTGTGCCAGCTTTTTATGTGGATTCTGGGGTCCCAACTTGGGACCTCACACTTAACGCACCTCCTCAGCACCCCACACCTCCTCACTGACAGTTCAGAAACTGAATTTACTTTGCATTCTACTAGGCCTACTACCCAGGGTTCTGCTTCCCCTCTGTGCTGGGATAGCTCTGCTCTTTCTACAGAGCCCTGCCATCTCCCTGCTCTGTGCCCCTGTATATGCTGCTCACTCCTGTACATCTACTATCATCAGCATCTGATATACTTGTCAGATGTTGTCTGGCTCCGGGAGTGAAGCTCTGCTTGCTCACTATGCACCGACTGAGCCACACATATGCATGGGAATGCATGAGTGTTTGCATTCCTGGGTCCCATCAAATCAATCACATCATTTTCTTCTCATTTTACCCATAGTCTCTACTCCCCAAGTTGCCATGGAAAAGAACCATCCAATATAGCTTGTCTCTTTCTCAACTCCTGATCAGAGATCAGAGGCAAGCTCCAGCATCCCTCACGTGCCCACACTCCTGGGCACACATGTGCTGAATTTTTCCCCAAAGGTGCACAAGCCTGGGCACTGACAGCGTGGGAGAATCAAGCCCTCAGAGCCGCTCTTTTTAATTCCTGCCTTTCCCGGGGACCGTGGGCCTGAATGGAATTGTGCAACCAATGCCATCCATATACTTTAAAATCAGGACTGTTTCTAGAATTCTTGGCACCAAGCAGCAGAATTGCAGTAGGCAGGGTTGTGGTGGGGGGCACTTGAGAGGTCACAGTAAGGCTTTGTTAACTGCTTACACAGAAGAAATTCCTCATTTGTGATCACTTATTCTCAGCGGGAGGAATATTGAGAAGTCAGCTCCAGGAAACAGGAAATGAATGCCTTCTGGCTCCAAGTATCTGGTTGATAGCTCCATCCACAAATGCTCTTAAAATTCAACTGGTGGCATGCACTCGAGTCTGTCCAGGTATGCCCAGGGAAGGGCGGACCTGGCTGACCGCATTGGCTGAGCTCACCCTTGGGAAGTAAGTATGAAAGCTGAGCCTGCAGCCTGCCTGGATGGGAAATGAGAAAGGGTTAGCCTAGCTATGAGGGCAGTAGGAAATGCACCAGAGTTTTAGCATCACTGCAGTGTAGTAAAGTCAGTGATGTGGTGCAAGGCAGGCCACAGCATGGAAAAAGAGACGTAAGAGCCTCTTTCTGAGACCCTTTGAAGGGAGACTGAGATACCTGGTGTCTTAATTAAGGTATTTATTACTGTGAAAAGATGCCATGTCCTCAGCAACTGTTGTAAAGAAAATATTGAATTGGACTGGCTTAAAGTTCAGAGATTCAGTCCATTATCATAACGGTGGGACATAGCCATGTGCAGGCAGACATGGTGCTAGAGAAGTAGCTGAGAGTTCTGTATCTTGCAAACAACAGGAAGTCTAACACTAAAGGAAGCTTAAGCAAAAAGAGACTTCAAAGCCCACCCCCACAGTGACACACTTCCTCCAATAAGGCCACATCTCATAATAGTACCACTCCCTATGAGTTTGTAGGAGCCAATTACATTCGAACTCCACACAGTAGGCAATAGGAAGCCATGGAACATGGTGTAGAAAGAGGACCATGTGGTCTTCTAGAAGTTTTTTCTGGCATCATCATAGGTAACAAGTTGAGAAAATAGTAGAGATGAATTCATAGTGCTTGGGACCAGGAAGGTGAGGGAGGGGTTAGCTGGCGCCATGAAGATCACACACAAATTATTGCAGAGTTTCCATCTAGCAAGCAGTGACTGTCTCAGGAAAGGGAAGAGAAGGCCTTTTCTTCGTGGGGAACAGAGAAAAGGGTGTGGGGTGTGATGCAAGAGACAAAACAAACAGGTGTGCTCTGGATGAGTTCCTGTCCGCCTCGGGCTCAGGCCCCTCCTGGTAAACCTGGCCTCCCACCACCACCACTGAAGTCCTCCAGATATCCTCGGAGCCCTGCATGCCCATGGTGTGCCTACCGTTTTCTAAAAAGCACAGCTATGCACCTCTACCAGACACTCTACCAACAAGAAGGGACGTACCCCCAACTCTGAGTGCTGCGTCTTGGTGACTTACAGAGAGGGCACCCAGGAAGTCCCAACAGTGACCTGCTACTATCTGTATGGGCTGGCTCTCAGGACCCAGAATATGAAAGGGACAGTGTCAGCCCCCTCCTCCACGGGAGCGTCTGAGTCCTGGGGCTAAGAGCTAACAATCTCTTGCCTCTGCAGCCCAATGTAGGCAGAAAGGTTAAAAACTGAACCTATGAAAACTATGCCTGTAAAAATTACCACAGAGTAAGAGAGTAGCAGGCTTGCCCCAGCTTCCCAGCTGACCCTGCCGACCGTTCTCGCTCCTAGCCCCTGCTTGGTCCTGGTACTGTTACAGCAGAAATGGTTGCTGTCCTAGTTCTGGGGAATCAAAAGCCCTGGCTACCAGACAGAGGCCTCCAGCCATAAGAAGCCATCCAATAAGCAGTGTGCCAGTGCCCTGCTATGAGTCCCAGGTCCAGGTCCCAGGCGAGGCTGCAGAGGCCTTCCAGAATATCCATCCATCCTTCTTGTTCCAGCTGTGCTGAGGAACAAAAGAGCAGCTGTCCTCAGCTTCTGGTCCTCCTGACCAGGATCCGGGCTGGCTTGCCCCACCAAAGTCCTAACCCCATGCTCTGCAGGCTCTGACACTGCCCTCTGTGGCTGGAGAGCCACCCCCTCCCGGGAAATACCTGCGGTCCACTGCTGCTGAGGAGGTCTGCTTCCTTTTTCTCTTCTCTTATATCTGAATGGGAAATGGATCTGCTTCTAATGGGTCCAGACATCTCACTGCAGGAAGCAGAGGCTGGGGAGAGGCTTGGACTCTTCTATTAGTTACTCTTACACCATTGCAGCAAAAGAAATGGAGAGAAGATTCTTCTTGGCTCAGTATATCTCCGTGGGGAGTGTGACAAGAGGGACCAGCTGCCATCATGGCAGACCAGAAAGCAGAGAAAGGGATTGCTAGCCCCCAACCGACCTCCCCTCCTTCTCCACATTGCCCAAGGTCTTCCTTAGTTAAGCCTATGCAAACAACCTCACAAACACATCCTAGTGATGAGTGTGCCTAGACACTTCCAAGTCACAGTGACAATGAAGGTGAGCTATCTCACACCACAGCCAGGTGAGCTTCTGAACCTTCTTGGAGCTTGTGAGGTGTAGATACATACCCTGATGGCTATTGGCAGGCCCTGCCCATGTTTCTTTGGGAATCGGAAGAGTGCCTATGTGTGCCCACCAGATGGAAAGACACTGGCCACACTAACTGTAACCCTAACCCTAACCCTGTAGGGAAGGACCACAGAGGCCTAGGGAAGTGGATAATGCACAGAGCAGATCAGTGGGAAAGGGGGAGAAGACGCTCTCCCTACTTAGTGTGGCACAGGGCAGATAGATGCTCAGAGTTCTTGTTGCTGTGGTTTCAATACAATTCATGACTAGGCCACAAGTAACTTGCTGGCATGTTATTGGAGAGTCCTTACCCTCTGGGGACTGGATCATTACCTCCAGAGTGAGTTGAGAAGCAAACCTACCCAGTTTCTGTCATATGTGCCATCCGCTTTGCTTGCATTGTTCACCCACACTGAAGTAGCATGTGGCCACCTCCAGCAGAAGTGTGGGCCAGAATAAACCTTTTTTCTTTATGAATTACCCAGCTTTGAATATTCTGTTAATATTCAAAGGAAGCAGAGTAAGACACTTATTAGATAAGCAGATGAATGTTGACACCCTAGTTGGGACTTGGCAGGACTGAGGACTTGACCTTTCTGAGATCTGTGTACCATTCAGGTACAGAACTCATGGCAGGTCAGGGAGGAGATGGGGACAGGCAGTGCTGTGGCCACTTCTGTACGCTGTACCCCATTTCCCAATCTTTGAGGCAGGGTCTCGTGTAGCCCAGGCTGCCTCCTGACTTGCTGAGTAACTGAGGATGTCCTTGAACTTCTGATCTTCCTGTCCCTCCCTCCCTGGGGCTTGGTTTCCAGGTGCACGCCATCACACCGTTTGATATTTGGCCTTTGATCCACCTGGGTCTCTGGAACCTCCTGGTTTGTGTCTGTTACACTGCAGACACGGCACTAAGCCTCTCTGAGCCGCATTCCTGCCCGCAATATAGGGGTAATAATGCCTCTTGCTTGTTCTGGAGCTCAGTGAGAAAGTGACTCTGTGTGGGGGTGGGGCAGACATTCCAGGAGAGGGGCAGGAAATGCAGTCATCTCTGAGAAGGAGCTGGTGATTAGGACAGTATGAAGTGACAGGGACAGCTTTAGTGGGGAGTGTGGTGGCATCTGGGGGCGTCTAGACTGCCCCCTTCATGAAAATCATATTGGATCTAATTGTGCCTCCTGCAGTGGGGTCCAAGGTGAGCTCAGCCCTTCCGATCCCCCCACCCCGAAGAATCAGATACAATATCAGTCAGACCCTCCCCATCTTGCTGAAAGCAAAGCTCCTTCTTGCAAGTTCCAAAGTGGGACAGGAGGCCAGAGGAGTAGGTCTCCTGGGTGGTGGCTCACAGGCGAGTAGGTGAGAGTACAGTCTGGAAGTTTGGTGGCCCCAGAGTTCCTATATTATACAGTAATTTTAGGTTCACAGGCAAACCAGCCAAAAGGCCGGGCCCCTGATTATGCACAGCATCCTGTTAACAATCCCCCTATCGAGAACACTCAACATCCCCACATCATCTCTGAAAGCCCAGAGCTCACATTCAGGTGCACTCTGTGTTGTGCCTTTGTGGGTTCTGTGAAATATGTGGACCCAACAGTGCAGTGTCACACACGGCAGTTTACACCCTAATGACGAATTCCCATACCATGCTTGCACACCCCTCCTCCCTTAACCCCTTGCCATCTATTAACCTTTTCACTGTCTCCATCTTTGGATTGTTCCAGAATAGCATCTAAACGGGGTCTTACACCACCTGGCCCTTTTAGATTGCCTGCCTTCACATAGTGGTTTGTGTTGACATGTACACTGTCTCTGTGTGGTTTAATGGTTCATCTCTTTGGGGGACTGAATAATATTCAGTACTATTTTACGTCCTGCATTCCAGCCAGCAATGGTGAGAGTTGTCTAATGCATTACTGTATAAATATTGCAATATTGTGTAGTAGTTAATGTCCTGTGCTGCTGTGATGAGAACCTGAGAAAAGCAGATTAAAGCTGGGTTTGTTTCTGCTTTGCCTTAAAGGGGACACCACCCATTACAATGTAGAAGGAGTGATGGTGGGAATGTGAAGCAGCTGGTCACAGTGTGTCTACTGTCAGGAGGTAGAGGGAAATGAATGTTAGTACTCAGCTCATTTTCTGAGTCCAGAACCTCAACCCCTTGGAATGGTATCACCCACATCTATGGTGTCTTCCTGCTTCATTTGAACCTCTCTGGAAATACCCTTAAAGGCACATTTAGAGGTGTGTCTCCTAGGTAATTTCAAACCAGTCAATCTGAACTACCAGATATGTAGCCTGTGCTAATCCCTGGGGAGGACTCTGTTGAGAACTTTATCCTCATTATTTGTTTCCTTATTGTTGATTAGGATGGTTCTTTGTATATTTGAAGCAGCTGTCCTTCATCAGGTATGCTCCCCACAGGTACTGTCTCCTGCTCTGTGATTTACCCAGCAATCTGGTTTTAAATGGCTGATGCAGATCAAGGCCAGAAGGAGTCACACACCAAAGAGGTAGTAGTAGGCTTTCTCACCTAAAAGAGGTGGATGTTATCAAGGATGAGATGTGCACCCTGCACCTATTAGCAGATTGATGGGGTTCTGTCTTAGTTTTATTGCTATGAAGAGACACCATGACCACAGCAACTCTTATAAAGGAAAGCATATAATTGGGGCTGGCTTACAGTTTTAGAGGTTTAGTCCATTATCATCATGGCAGGAAGCATGGCAGCACAAAGGCAGACAGGGTGCTGGAGAAAGAGCTGAGAGCTCTATATCTTGGTCCACAGGCAGCAGAAGGAGTCATTGTGCACTGGGCATAACGAGCATATATGAGACCTCAAAGTGTGTAACCTACAGTGACACTCCCTCCAATAAGACCACACCTACTACAACACTGTCTATGGGCCAAGCACTAAAACACATGAGTCTATGGGTGCCATACCTGTTCAAACCACCACATACCACTCCCTTGGCCCCCATAGGCTTGCAGCCATAATATAATGCAAAATGCAATTAGTCCAACTTCAAAAGTCTCCATAGTCTATCATAGTCTCAACAATGTTTCATAGATTTGTGTAATCTCTTAATGGTAATTCCCTATAAAATAAATATTACAAAACAGATCACATAACTTCTAACATATAATTTCACATGATATGCATTACTGTTCCAAAATGGAGAAAAGGGAGCATAGTGAAGAAATGCTGGACCAAAGCAAGACTGAAAACCAGCTGGGCAAATTCCATGCTCTGCATCTCCATGTCCCAAAGGGTTTTTATTGTTTCCTTGTGTTGTGGTACCTTGGGAATGTGAGACAAGCAATCCACCACTGAGCTGCATTCCAGTCCTGGTTCCTAAAGTTTTTGTCACCCATCCTTACCCCACCAAACCAAAAGTTCTACAACAGCACCAAAGCAAGGCCTAGGAATGCAAACCCCTTCAGTGTGCCCTCACAATGTAGATAGATAGAAGATAGTAGTAGCCCACTGATGGAGGCATCCAGGAGATGAGTTCAGACAAGTGTGTCACAGCTGGCTTCTGCCCTCAGTTACCTGTGAATAGGCTCTAGCTAAAGACACCCCGTCACCATAATTTGTGAAGATAAAAATGGCCTGCTTTCTTGGTTGGCTGATTTTCAAAGCATCTTTGCAAATAAAATCCGAGTGCAGATAAAGAAGGGGCTGGTAATGGGAGGCAGATGCCCTGTGCTCTGCATCCTGCTTTGAAATGGCACATGGCCTCTCTCGTTCATTTCAACCCTCCTGGCAACCTGCAGGACCTGATCTCTACATTAGTTGAGCACCCACTGCATGCCAGACATATGCTAACTGTTCCCATGGCTGACATCTCATTTGATTTCTGTCCAGCTCACCAGAGCCCTGTGGTGTCAGTATTAATATCCTCTCCGGGCAGATAAGGAAACAGACTGATATAGGCCTGGAGAAGTCAATGCTGTTGATGTTATAGATTGCTCCACATTCTTCTCTTCTCTGTAATCCTGTTATACAGTGTGTGTGTGTGTGTGTGTGTGTGTGTGTGTGTGTGCTCATGTACATATGCATGCATGGGGCAAAGAACAATTTTGGGTGACTTTCTCCTTTTTGCTTTTTGAGATGGGACTCCACTGTCATGCTCTCACCAAGTAAGTTGGGCTTGCTGGCCACTGAGCCCAGGATCCACCTATCTCCACCCCTTCAACGCTGGGATTATAAGAGAACATCATCATGCCTAGATCTTTTAAGTGGGTTCTGGACCTCCAACTCAGGTCCTCACAAGCACTTTACCAATTGAATTATCTCCCGGCCTCATTTTGTCCATTAATATTTTTACATTTGTTGGGTGTTTATCATTCATATGCTGCAGAACTCATGTGGAAATATGAGGACAACTTGTGGTAGTCAGTTCTTCCTGTCATGTGGAGCCTAGCAGTCAAAATTAGGTCATCAGATTTGCTCAGCAGCAAGCACGATGGCCCATGAGCATCTCACTGGGTTCCCATTGTTCCCATTTTACAGAGAAGAAAGTCTTAAATCCCAAGGAGCGTGCATAGCAAGAGGAAGCAGGCTTGAACTTCTCTAGGTAGGCTCCATTCTTACCCAGAGAAGATGAGAACCAGGACACACACACCCATAGGTGCCTGGAATGAAGAGTCCCTCTGTGGCCGACTGAACGGTCACATCAAGGTGTCTTTTCAAGCATGAGTTCACTGAGGTCTCATGATGGCCCTGAGATTGACAGGGATGCTGAGTTTAAAGATGGGAGCATAAGTGATCTCATGGTGGTCCAGCTGGCCGTGCCAGCCTCTGAGTCTCATTGTGGATAGGTTTTATTGAGGAATTTGTGTTTTAAGGAAGAGTGCCAGGGACTGTTAGTCCTGACCCACAGGACCCCTGCTGACTACAGCTGTGAAGTTGGAATGGACTTGTCCTGGCCCCAGCTGCTCAGCTCTCCCACTGACATTCTTGCTTTATGGCCTTTCCTGGGCAGCAGCACACCCAGGACACCATGGATCCCAGATCAAAGCATTTCTCTGCAAAGCCTAGTTATTCCCATGCCTGTGTCCCATGGAGTACAACACTTGCCCCAGAAGCCCAAACAGGGAGAACAGATTTTCAGTTCACTGACCATTCCATGCCCAATGCAGCGAAGCTGTTTTAATAAGCATTGTCAAAGACAGGAGCCTCTGTCCTGCAGAGGCCTGCTGGCTGCCTGGCGTTAATGCAAAAAAAGGCTGTCTGAGTGAATGCTTGTTTCTGCAGCATTTTGCAAGAATGCATGCATGCAGGAGAGGCTGCCTGACTTGAGTTCTGTCCGCACCCTTGAGATAGCAGGTCATTGCGGATTAGCCTGAAGGTCAATCAGCTGAGAAGAGGACCTGGAACAAGGAGGTTCTAAAAGTCTGTTTAACAGTAAGAAAGGCATTTGACTTTGCCAAGGGTCAATGTCCTCACCTGTAAATGGGCCTTTCTACCTCTTGGTTCTTGACAGTCCTGGATTATCTGCTAGTTAAGGAAGGTAGAAGACTAGAGCTATATACCTCCTCATCACCCCGGTCTCCAAAAACTCCAGCATCTCTCTTTGGAGAGACATTTGAGAAGAACATTATCCTGAAACACCAGGTCACCAGACAGCAGACCCATCTCCAGCAGCCTTCACTGGTCCTCAGTTTTCTCATGGTATCATGATGCTGTGTTCTCTAAAGCTCTTGTTTGGGAAACATGTTGGAGATGAGACTTTGAGGAGGAATGATGACCGGGACTATGCTGTCACAGAGTCAACTTCTAGAATATGAGCCTCATCTCTCTTGCTCTCACTCTTTCTTGAAGAAAAACATGGTGTGCGAAGGGCAAGGTGACTCTGAGTGTACAAGTGCTTGCTGCCCCGCCTCCAAAACTCAACAAATCTCCTGTTTTATAAACTTCCCAGTCTGAGGTGTCCTGTTACAGTCATGGAACACAGATGGAGATACAAGAAGGAACTAAGCCTAGTGTGATGGTCAAAAGGAAACAAGGTCCGCACCTGTTCACATGCGCGTCCCTGGTGGCAGATTTATGTGATCACAGTTATGTAATTTGATCCTGCCGCCACCTTCCTGAGAGTGGAGGTTGCCACACTGTGCCAAGTTTCCTGCAATGCTGAGGATTGACCCCCAGGCTGGCTGTAAGGTCAACAAGTGCTCACTAACTGAGCCAATGCCCCCAACTCACAATTTAACTACAAATACCATGGGTACTTAACTACAAATATGATGCCTCCCAAGATTATAATAACTTGTATGGGGACATCTTTCTCAGCAACTGACGGTACAGCTACATGTGGTGTGAGCCCTTCAGTGGTATGGCAGCATTATATGGAAACAGCTAGTTCATACTTCCCATGCCTTCAGTATCCAGTAGAAGAATGCCCATAGCCCTAACCCTAACCCTAACCCTAAGAAAAGAGATGAAAGGCTGCAGAGCTAGGACTTAGGAATTTGGTGACAGTGTTGAATGATGGGATTTCCCAGTGGGTCATGCTTGGCCACTGCCTGCCTATCTGAGCCACCCACACGGCTGTAGCCTGTGAGCCTTCTGTGAGCCGTCCTCAGGGCCACAGATTGTCTCTGACTTAGAGGGACAGACTGAGAAGGGCAGAGTGGGGGATTGAGATTGATTCATGGTACTAGACAGGGAGCCTGACTATGGAACCTGGGATTCTGTGCATACTAGGTAAGACTATACCCCTGAACCATGCACCCCAGTGCGCCCTAGCTTGGATCTGTTCCCAGTTGCCCAGGATCTCTGTTCCTAAGCCTGTTGACCTCTTGCCTGATGTGAATCAGAAGGGTTCACTGGTGGCCTTGGGTGAATAGGACTGCCTGTATGAGGTTGGGATTCTAGCTGGAAGACCATGGAGAAAGCCTCACACCAAGCTATAGTAGCATCAATGAGACTCAGAGCCAAATATCGGGGAAGGCTGAAATATCAGAGAGAGGAAACACCACAGTCAATTCTCACCCAGCTGTCTTGCAACTTCTTCAGCCTCGCTCCTGGTCACTTCTCCCAGTCGCTTCTCCCAGTGGCTTCTGTTCTCTCTGGGTTTCTATAGCCCTTATATACCCTATGTCATCCAGGTTAGGACTAAAGGCAGGTAGCCTTGAACTCACAGAAACAGAAGTTCTGTCTCTGAAGTTGTGGGATTAAGGGTGCAGGTCACCACTCCCGGCTTTCCCTGTGCTGGGATTAAAGGTGTGTGTGATTGACTCTCAGCTGTTTATCCTTGTAGTCAAGGATCTGAGCTGTCTGCCTAGATTTGACTGTGTGTTTTCTCTCCTAATATTCAGGTTTCATTAAGTATGTAATATATATCCACATCAAGCAGGTACAGAGCAAATACTTGGCTGGATATCCCTCCAACAATTTGTGTTTTCTCAGCCAAAGCTCAGGAATTGTTCTCTAATGGATCCCAGGAAGCCATAGTATTCAAATGTGTGTACTTCAGAATCATACATGAGCGCAGGCTTGGGAACACAAAGCTGTCATCCCAGCACTCAGGAGGTCAAGGCAGGTCTTCATGTTTGAGGGCAGTCTGGGCTATATAATGGGAGAGAGAAAGAGAGAGAGAGAGAGAGACAGAGACAGAGACAGAGACAGACAGAGACAGACGAGAGACAGAGAGAGACAGAGAGAGAGAGAGAATATGAATGAGCAAACAGAAAGAGCCATGTGTGTAAAGACCAGTTTTTATAGCATTGACAAGCTTGGAGAACCCCTAGAAAAAGCCTTTGTTTTACAGAAAGAGAAGCTGACCGAGACCTCAAGGCCCAGAGGGACTTGGTCTGAGTCCAAGGTCTGTGGAGCTGATGCAGTGGGAACCAACCGCTGTGCAGCCCTGCCCCCCCCACTACGTCTCTGCACATTGTATCCTTTGCTGAAACCTGCATCCTGTTGGATGTTAACTTGACCCCATGGTTCCCCTGACACAGGGCAGCAGGGTGGGGTCTGTGGAGATCATCTGCCATGAGAAGGAGATGTCCACTGACCAGTGTATGCGTATCCCATGCTGGAACTTTACTCCGTGGTCAAGCCTTGTGTCCCTAACACTGGAATTTGTTCTGAGCCATATCCCCACATCCTTAGGTAATTTAGATGTGGAATCATGGTATAGGATACATTGAGAGAGACCTGTGTGGCATGGGACACTTGCCATGACACCTTCTTGAAGCAGCAAACGCAACATGGTTGAAACAGCTGCTGATCTGTCTCACAAAAGGTTTTATATATAAAGTATGTATTTATATATGTATGTGTGTGTGTTTTGTGTGTATGTGTGTAGTGTAGTAAATACATGAGCCATTTCATGATTGTTGTTAGGCCTCATGGAGTACAGGTGTTGTTCTCTTATTTTGTATTAAGTTTTATTAGCATGTATTAAATATACATGACAATGGGTTTTATTATGACATTTGCATACATGTCTATAATATATTTTTATATTAGCCCATTATCCTCTCTTGTTCCCTCCCACTGATCTTTCTTCCCAGCTAGGCCTCATATCCTTCCTTCCTTCCTTCCTTCCTTCCTTCCTTCCTTCCTTCCTTTGTTTGAGTAAACTAATGAGATCCATTACTGTTCCTTACAGGAACATGGGTGACAGGTCTTTTATAGGAGCCTAGGCACCTCACCAGTGGCTGCACCACTGAAGAAAATGTCTCTCTCTCCCGTCATTAACTACTTACAGATCACCAGAGCAGGGTGTTCCTCAGCCTTCTGTGATAGGCTGTTGCCAGGCCTAGTGTAAGCTGTTTTCTTAAATGACTATCAGCACATTGGTGTGTGTACTGTAACACACTGTAAGTGTGGACGAATGGGCTGCATACTGGTGTTGTAATCCCCAGTGTCACTAAGCAAGAGGCATTGTTTAACACAGCAATGATCTGCAAGGACCATCATGTCACTGACAGCCTGTCTTTGATGACCATCTTTGTGTGGTGTGTGACTATAAATTAAACTCAGACAGGCTGGGCAATTTGAGCAAGAATGCACAGTTAGGAGAAGAGAATCTGGTTGGAAATCTGGGTCCTTCCAGTTCCAAGCCCAGAGCCTCTATTCAGCAATCCTAAATGTTAGCTCTTCTCTTAAAGAAAAACATTTGTCCGGGAAGACATTCCCTACAGCATCCTACAGCATCTCCAGAATGGAGACAGTGGTTGTTAAGTGGGCCCAGGAGCTGGTTCGGGTTCTACGGTAGGAATCTGGACAATGGCAGAGCCTCTCCACCCCACTAACCACTCAGTGAGGATGGGAGCTGATAGGGCCTTAAGCTTCCAAGCAAACAGAGGCCACTCCTCTTCTCCTGGCTCCCTGGGGTTGGGACTGGAGACTCTTACAGAACAGGGGTGGTCTGTGTTTTTCTTTCGCAGAGGTCTTCTTTGAGAACTGAGCAAATGAAATGAAAATAACAAAGGCCCCAGGAAACTGGCCTGGGACTGAATGTAGGGTTTTCATTCATGTGGGGTCTTTGCCCTTCACAGACCCAAAGCCCACCTTCCTCTAAGTCACAGTTTCCCAAAGCAGGACAGAGGGAAGGATAGCTTCACTGGACACCAACTCCCTACCATGGGCCTTTTAGATGGCTTCTCTCTCCCTGTGTTCAGTGGCCCCACAATGTCTAGATTATTCTATCCTATAGAAAGGGAAACTAAGGAAGTGGACATGTATCCCTGGTAAACAATTGTCCTGGGGAAAGACCACAATGCATCGTCTCAGTTGCTCTCCTTATTACTGGGACAAAAATACCTGACAAGGGCATAGTAAGGGAGGAGGGCTTTATTTTGGCTCTCGGCCTGAGGTGATGCAGTTCCTCGTGGAGGGACAGCGAGACAGCGCATTATAGTGCGTCCACCATCAGGAAACAGAGGTAAATATTGGCATTCAGCCTGACCTCTCTTTTAATCTAGTCAGAGACTCCAACCTGTGGATGGCTCTGGCTCATCTGTAGGCTTGCTCTACCCACCTCAATTAATCCAGTCTGGAGAGTGCGTCTCCGATATACCCAGATGCTTGCCTCTCAATCTGTAAATCCAAGCAAGTCGACAACTCATTGCACATGCTGGCAGTAGAGATCTTAGGTCAGTTTTCCCCTGAAACCACTGCCACCATGAAGATAGGACCAGCCCTGTGGAGACAGAAGCAGGAAGAGAGTGTCTTTCCCCCTAGCTAGTGTAGGTAGCAATCACACATCCCCAAGGGTGGTTGGGGTTCATGGTACCTGGGTTCAGTTTCTAAAAGTTTAATGTCAGTTTATCCATAACTTCACCCTGCCCTGATGGTCCTATCCTATTCACCGCTCATCCTGGTCACTGACCTGTGGCATGATCATGGTTCAATGTGGACACAGGGTAAGGCCTGGATGATAGGAAGGGGAGCACGGGTGAGTGAGGCTCCCTCTTGCTCCTTCATTCTGTCCTGTCTCCTGAGCATCTGCTGATGCAAGTGGGGTCCCTGCCTTCTCCTGGCCATTTACAAGAGCCTCCTCTAAGTCTCACCCTGGGTCTCTGCCGTCCTGTAGGACCTGGGATTACCCAATTCTCAGGGCTCCCCAAGGCTGTCTGTACCCAGACAGGGCTGTGTTTTCAGACAGATCTTTCTCTCTCTCTCTGTCTCTCTGTCTGTCTCTGTCTCTGTCTGTCTCTCTGTCTCTGTCTCTGTCTCTGTCTCTGTCTCTCTCTCTCTCTCTCTGTGTGTGTGTGTGTGTGTGTGTGTGTGTGTGTGTGTGTGTGTGTTTTGCTATCTCTAAAGAGCCTAGGGGACCTGGAGCCTCTGGCCATAGGAGTCTCATAGAGCTGGGGAACTTGAGGAAGGACCAACCATCTGCTTGATGCCCAGGTTCCTGTGGGTTGGATGGATGCAGAGGGCAGCAGGCCAGCCAATCTGGGCAGCTGAAAGCAAATAGCACTTAATTTGGGTCCAGAGGTCAGACAACCAAACCATGGCTGAAACTGGTCCATGGATCATTCTTATTGAATGACAGGGTATGGCCAGCAAGGAAAGGTCATGGTACACAGAGGAAATTGTAAATGCTATAACAAGGCAAGAAAACTGAGGTCAGCGTTGGGCAGACCATGCAGTCAGTAAAGTGCTTGTCATGGTGGGGAAAATGTCACTTGTTGATCCCAGCACTGAGGATAGGTGGAGACAAACAGATCCCTGGAGCTCAGTGGCCAGTCAGCCTGGCTTCTATGATAATCTCCAAGCCAATGAGAGACCCTGCTTCAAAATACAAGGTGGACTTCTCCTGAGAAAAGGATTCCTGAGCCTCTATGCAAGCATACATGTACATGCATGTGCTAGTGCACGCGCGCGTGCACATACACACACACACACACACACACACACACACACACACACACACACACACACTTGGAGAGTGGGGAGGAGCCAGCTGAGATTAAAAAGTCGGAAATGACTCAATAATAATTATAATACTAGTTTTACTATATTACTATAATATTATGATTTACTAATTTTAGTAGAAAAAAATAGGAGCAAATACCACCTTAAAAATAAAATGTGTCCTTGGGAGCTGGAAAGATGACAGAGCAGTTTAGAGCATGTACTTCTCTTGCAGAGAACTTGAGTTCAGTTCCCAGCACCCATGTCAGGAGGATCCCAGGCACCTATAACTCCAGGTCCAGCAGATCTGATTACCATCTTCTGGCTTCTGCAAGCAACTGCACCCACATACACATACCCACCCCCCACCACCACCCCCCACACACATATGCACAAAATTTAAAAGCTACATATTTAGAAAATTGCTGCATACCTTATGAGATTGATTATCCCTCATCACCCTGATCAGGAGGCTATTCTTATCTCTATTTTACAGATTATGAAATCAAGACAGAGAGATTGAGTGTAGTGTACAAGATCGCACAGCTAATAGTAGTAGAGATGGGATTTGAACTCAGCGAGTACATAGGTCCCAAGCACTCCAGATACCAAGTCCTCCTCAGGGCACTAACTTTCTGTGTCAGTCTGAGGCTGTCCCTTGCTCAAAGCTGAAGCTGAGGACTGAAACATGAAGCTGAATAAATAATGGACTCTGAATAAATGTTTCTTAATTGAACTTGATGGGGGGAAAATACAATTTTCTTTGGGCTCAAGTCAGAGGCTGTAGCCACAGCCTAGGTTCAGAATGTCACTATCTCTTTGGGTACACTGTGATCTTTGTACTCAGGATAGAGACAGGACATGTGTGTTCTGCTGGTGAACCCAGACTTTCCAATCTGGAGGCAGCCAAGGGCCAGGGGCATAACTAATTATAGAAGCTGCACTCAGCCTCTGGTCAGGTGGGTAGGGCCCTATGCTCTCTCAATGCCCCTTTATCGCCAAGGGCTGGGTTTCTCCTGACGTAGATGCCAAGGATTAATGGTGTGTCATGATACATCACTGGGGACCGTGGGGTAGAACAGGGAGAGATTACTGTGGGTTTCTTCAAGACAGGGAATGTTCCCTTCTGCATGCCTGGTTTCCCTCTGCGGGCAGAGAAAGGAAGTGTGAGGCTGCTGCTGGAGAGAGATCAAATTCCTTACCTGAAAAAAATACTGGCAACCAGCACTTAGCGGGGAAGGCAGAGTCCCTAGCTTTAGTCTGAAGGCAGTGGTCAGCAGAAACCAGCCTCCCAAGGTGAACACGCCTGTGCATGTGCATGCCTGGGTGCATTTTGTGTGCACATGCCTCCACTTGGGTCTTAGGTTACACAGGAGTGTGCAAGTTTCAGGGTGTTTGTGTTAAGGTGTGCTGTATATACACACATGTGTACGGCCATGACTCCATATGGGAGAAGTTCTCTGCTTTGCCTAACATTCTAGTGAGCACATCTCTTTCAAAACCACCATGAGGGGTCAGCAAGATGGTTCAGCAGGTAAAGGTGAATGTTATGGCCTGACAAGCCATGGATTACGGAGTCCGGTGAACCCTGTTTTCCCTGTTCTCCACACACCCATCTTTAAAGACTCTCCCAGGAGTTCTCCCTGGCCCTGTGAAGTCCTGAAGCTGCTCTCCCTGTGGCTCCCAGTCCTGATTTCTTTTCCTGAGGAAGTCCACCTCTGAGTCCACCTACCTCTTCCTCCATCTCCTCTCCTGACCTGACCCTGACCTCTCTCGATTCATCTTCTAGGAGTACATAAACTAATTGCTCATCTGGATGTCCCTGCTAGTCTGGGAGATTTTTGTGGGCATGAACCACAGGCTTTTTCCTCAGTTAGCACTGAGTGGACATGATGTCATGACCCTTCATGAGGTCTAAAGAGAACAGTCCTCTCAGACAAGAAATTGGTTCCTTTGCAGCATGTGTTAGGAGAGCGTGCACCAGCTAAAATGGTCCTGGAGGCAAGATCTGGGCCCAGGAAGCCAGTCCTGATACTCCAGTCATGCAGGCCATGAGAGTGGAGGGGAAAGATGCTTACAGAGCACACAGCCTGCTGAGGAGCATGTAGGTGGCCATGGTTAGCTCTTGGCCTATAACTGACAGCTCAGTGAGTTCTTAGCCACGTGAGCTCAGAGTCTGCAGCCCTGCCGCTGTCTCTCACCCAGCCAGGCAGGCTCATCCTGAGGCCACTTGGGTTGTTTGACTAAGAACTGTCCCCAATAGTCTCAGCCATCTGAATGCCCGATCTCCAGATGGTGGCACTGTTTGGGGAGGCTTAGAATGTATAGCTTTGTTAGAGGAAGGAAGTGTCAGTGGAGGCAAGCTTTGAGAATTAAAAATCCAAGCTCTTCCTTCCCTACTCCTTCCGCTCCCGACTTATAGCTGACCAGGTGTGTACTCAGCTGGCTTTTCCAGGTGCCTACCTCCCACATCCCTATCATGACCGACTCTTTCCCTCTGGAACTGTCAATCAAACTCTTCTCCTATGACTTGCCATGGTCACAGTGCTTTATCACAGCCACAGAAAAGTGACTAATACATCACTGAAGGGTTTGTGAGATCAACAGTGAGAAGGATGCCACTGTATCAAGCAGGTGGCCAGATTAGTGTGTGTGTGGACTTTAACTCTTTCCCATTGGGGTCAGAGGCAGAATCCAAACAGCCCAACTGGCTGGGCTGAGGGAGGCAGCAATCATAGATCCCAGGTTGGCAGGAGCTATGGTATGATGCCATAAGTGTGTCAATTTCATCACACTGTACCCCAGCCCCTCCTGTACATAAGCACACACCAAACAGCACAGCTACCAACACCAACAATGGTAACAACACTACCACCCACCAAAACACTACCACACAACACCACCAGCAGTAACAACACTACCACCCACCAAAACACTACCACACAACACCACCACCAGTAACAACACTACCACCCACCAAAACACTACCACACAACACCACCAGCAGTAACAACACCACCACCCACCAAAATGCTACCACACAACACCAACAATAACAACATTACCATCTACCACAAATACAATCAACAGTCCTAATGAGACCATTGTTACCAACAATACAACAAATACCCTCATCAGCACTGTTTTCCAATAATACTACAAACAATACTACCACCCACCCACAGATAACACTGTCACACAACAATATAGATAATCTGACCACACAATATAGACAATAACAAGAGGACATTAATACCAAAAAAAAGAACAGGAGAGCTGGGTGATTATGTCCTGCCTTCCAGCATGCTTGTGGGATGTAACTACCCAGCAGAGCCAAGGAAGCAGGATAGCATGTGCTCAGGAGGCTAACTTTCCTTTCCATACATTTGTCTTTTGTTGCTGCTGTTTTTTAAGAATATCCACATTAATGCCATCCAGATGCCCTCCAGCCTGCTAGGTGCTGGTGATGACCCATGTCCACAGGTCCTGCCCTTGGAGCATTTAGACATCTCCCAGCCTATGCGCCTTTTTCCTGACAGTGCTGCTGGAGTACTGAAATCCCCTCATCCTGGCCCAGTAATGATTCCCATCAGAAGACATCAGGCCTCCTCGGCCATGACCACACAAGACCCTGAACTCTTCTTAGATGACTCTCTATACATGGCAGTTACCACTACAGGATCTGAGCCCATTGACCCCTGCTGAGGGCTAGCACAATTTAACCTTCATACTTGGGGCAGAGAAACTGGAGAGGCACAAGAGGACAATGGGTATGGTATCTCACACCTGCAATCTTAGCACTTGGGAGGCTGAGGCAGGCAGGTTTATGTGAGTTTCAGGCCAGCCTAGGCTCCATAGTGAGTTCTAGAACAGTGTAAGCTATAGAGTGAGACTTTGCCTGAAGAAGGAAGGAAGGAGCCTGATGAACTATCAGGGAAGCAAGTTCCAGGGCCCACTCACCTGCAAAAGGCAGCAGGTTGGAAGCACTGATAAGGATGATGATACCCATCCTTACCCCAGGTGATAACACAGAGCTTGTCTCATCCCCCTATGCTTACATGAACTCTGCACATGCCCGGCCCTGTGGAGAATGCCATTTCTCCTACCATTTCTGCTAACTTTGTTCTCGTTCCAACTTCATATAGGTTAAGACCTTCCTGGCTGTCCTGGGCTTGGGGACAACCCCCTGCCAGCCACATCTCAGGGCCCCTCTTGCAACTCTTATCACTTACTGTTATAATTGGTTGGTCGGCTGTCTGCTGTTCCCATTGGGCTTTTTAGATCTTGGTGAGATCAAAGGCTGTGTATTACTTCCTCCTGAATTCTCAGGGCATGGCACGGCGCCTGCTCTCAGGTAGAGCTTGAACAACTGTTTTCTCATAAATAATTGAGAAAAAAACTAAACAGTAGAAATGTAATTGGTTCTACAATATAAGAAAGGTTTCTCCACTCAAGAAGAGCCATTATTGTTCTATTAAAGTGCTCATTGGACTCAAGATAAATTGAAATGTTTCATTTCCTGTAGTAAAGTATTTTAATTTAAAGATCCAGATAAAGGATCTGGAAATAAGGCTTGGTGGGCAAAATACTTGCTGCTGTATAAACCTGAGTTTAACCCCAAATCCCATACTGGAAAGAAAGAAAGGGCTCCCAAAAGGTGTTTTCCTACTCTGTACTGCTATGTGGCCAGAATGACATACGCACGCGCACGCGCGCACACACACACACACACACACACACACAAACACATGCACATGACATGCATGCACACACACACACACACACACACACACACACACACACACACACACGCACATATACACACGCACACACAATAAAGGAAAATAAGTACACCATAAACCAGGTCCCTTATCGGACATCCACAAAGATCCACTAGCCATCAACCCCAATCATGGGCTTAAGCATCGTAAGTCAGGGGACCTGTGCTCCTAGAATGTGGAGAGACAGTCACACTGAAGCCTTCGTTCAGCTTCATCTTTCTTGAGTCATGAAGGAAAAGCATTTCTGGGTGATATACCACACTTGAGAAAGATACTTCAGAAATATATTAACCAAGGAATTAAAAACTCAAAGGTGGTCAAGAGGCACGCCCATCAGACCACCAGCATCCACAACACCCTCAGACACTGAGGAAAACTTAAAGTGTAGTAACAGGAACAAATGCAAGATGGCATTTCTACAGAGAGAGGCTGAATGCTTTTTAAAAAATCAGAGGTGGCATGTGTACTTTGCTACAGTATAATTCTATAATATATATATTTATGTAAATAAAAACTTTATATACATCCTATATATAAAGGAGAAGTGAGCCTATCTTGGGGAAAAAGGAGAAGAAAGGAGAGGAAATGGCAGAGGACATAATTCTGACCAAGTATATAACCTACCTGTATGAAAATGTTCTCATGAACCCCAGTTAAAAAGAATGTTAACTATTAAAATACAATATAGCAAAATGAAAGGTCTGGGGCTAGAGAGATGGCTCAGTAGTTAAAAACCTTCTGCTCTTCCAGAGGACCTGAGTTTAGTTTTCACAGTTGCATGATTACTGCTCAGCCCCAAGGACACCTACCTGCACATGCATGGCATATATGTGTCATACATTCCCACAGATGCACATAATTTCTTTAAGTTGCAGACTTAAGAGATATCTCAGTGATTAAAAGTACTTCCTGCTCTTGCAGAGAACTCGGGTTTAATTCCCAGCACCTACATGCTGACTCACAACTGTCTGTCTCTCTCCAGTTCCAAGATATCTGATACCCGTTTGTAGCGTTCCTGGGTTCCTGCTTGAATATAGTACATATAAATTCATAGGCACACATACATAGAGATAAAAATAAAAAAATAAGGAGCTGGAGAGATGACTCTGTGGTTAAGAGCACTGGTTCCTTTTCCAGAGGACCCAGGTTCATTCTTCAGCACGCACATGGCAGTTCTCAACCACCTGGAACTCCGGTTTCAGGTGACCCAATGCCCTCTTCTGGCCTCCTTGGGTACTGCATCCATGTGGTGCCCATACAGGCAAGCAGAAGCACATCAATACACATAAATAAATAACACTAAATTCCTGTGTCCTTTCCCCCAGAACCTCAGCAGTGGCATTCATGCAATTTCAGAAGCTGATTCTCGTACTGTGTGTGTGTGTGTGTGTACAGTTCTGTCATTATGTCATATGCATAGATTATTGTACACACTACTGTGTACTCCTAACTCTCTCCCCATTCCTGTCCACTGGCAAGCATTCATCTTCTCTCCACATACCCCTGATCTTATCATCTCAAGGCTGCCTGGGGCTGGACTCGTGCTGTGCACAGTGTTTTGAAAGCAGCTCTTGCTATGCTCGGTGCCCTTGAGATCCATCCATGTTGTCGTGTGTCTCCATAGCTATCTTCTTTACCTCTGCAAAATGTTTTATGGTCTGTGCACACCATTGGCTCCTTCATCGGCTCACTGTTGGAGATTTCCATTGTTTTCAGTTGGGGCTGCAGCAAACAGCTTCTCTGAAGGTTTATGTGTGGATATAAAATGTCATTTCTCTGAGATAAATGCCCAGGGGACAGTTACTAGGTCATATGTGAACTACATATTTGTTTAGTTTTTTTTTTTAAACACTGAACTGTTTTCCAGAATGCCTATACTAAATCAAATGAAATCTAAAACTCTTAACTTCTTTCACATATCCTCACATTCCAGAAGTTACTATATAACTGTCATAAATATTTCTAGTGTTTATGTTTAGAATTACATCAGACAGCATTGTGATTTTGGCTTTAATGATAAAGCAATAATCTTTGTAACTTAAGAGAAGTGAGGCCTGTTGTGTTTTCTAAAGTTTGGTTCCTTTGAGGAAAAGGTCTCACTGTAGCCTGGGCTGACTTAAGACATATTAAATATTAATAATTCAGGTTTTCTTGGAACTCAGAGCAATCCTCCTGCTTCAGTCTCCCTCATGATGGAATTACCATCTGAGCCTTAGCATTCCTCTTATTTACCCACGTTTTTGTTTGTTTGGATTCTGAGATAGGGCTGACTCTACAGCCCTCACTGGTCTCAAACTTACTATCTGACTAGGCTGACCTCAAACTCGGAGATCCCCCTGCCTCTGTGTCCCTTGCTTCACCAGTGTCTCTGCTCACTGTGTTTATTGCCTTTCCATTTACAGAATTTGCTTGGGCAGTTTTTCTGATGAGATCTGCTGGTGGCAAACTCTCTTCATCCTCCTTCACCTGAAAACATGTCTGTTTTCATTTCATTCTAGATGAATGCTTTCACTGGGCATAGGATTGTGGGTTTGGAGTTCAATGCTTTTGTTGTTGGATACTCAAAAAAATATGCCACTTCTGGGCCTCCATGCTTTCTTCCTTGGTAAGAAATCCACTGTATTTTGGTTGATTTTCTCCATTTATGCTGTTTTTGGAGTTCTGCCTCATCATTCTATAGCTGCGACCTGTCATTTGAGTGTCTCTTGGGGTCACCTTTTCTCATTTAAGGTGGAATGAGTGAATCTTGACGAAACCTTTGACCTTTCCCATATATTGCTGAGAGGCTGGCTCCACTTTAAAGCCCATGCTTCATGTGACCTGCTCAAACACCACTGGACTAGTCTCCTTCCTGTGACTGTCATGAACACTGTTACCAAAACCATTCTCCTGGCATCTGCCTCCACATCACAGTCTGTCACTGAGAGAGGTTGTGGCAGGAGCCGAGGAGAGGCCATGAAGCTGCTTACTGGCTTGCTCAACCTTTCTTGTACAACCCAGGACCACCACCCCAGGGGCTGGACCCTCCGTCATCCATCATTATTCAAGAAAATGTCCCACAGATTTACAGATTTGCCTATACACTAATCCTATGTAGGCATTTTATCAACTGAAGTTCCCTGATGACCTTAGCTTATATCCAGCTGTGGAAAAAAAACAATCAAAAATCCCTAACCAGCGTAGCATGGTGATGGGCAGAGAAGTCAGCACCGTGTTTACTTCCGGCTGTGGGGTAGGCGTCCGGGTTTCCCCTCTGTCTCCACTGACCCCGTTGTTAGTACTTAGGGGAGGGAGTTGGAGTTCCAGGTCCCCTCCCAGGGCCTAATCTCCGCTCTGGGTGCCTCACGACTGCCCCCATGTGGCCTCTATGGACACTTGTGTGTTTCTGAGCCCTGGTTCTTCTACACTACTTCTGGGTACACAGAGGAAAGGGTAAACTCCTGCATTCCTCGGATGTTACTCTGGCCTGGAAATGATCCCCATGAATGCCCAGGGTCAGTCTTCACTCCCAGGAATTTCTGTTGTACTCAGCAACAGAGACAGTGAAAGTGAGCCTTGGTCTCCTCTAGCTTCCTGCTGCCAGTTGAAATAACCATAGCCTTAGAGAGGCTTGAAATGTCCAGCCTCACAAATATCACCTTTTTGAAAAGGATTATTACTGTGTAACACACAGCCCTCCTGCCTCGGTCCCCAAGCACTGGCATCACGGTTGTGCCCCCACCATGCCTGGCTTTCCTCAGGATCACCAAAACTATTTTATTTGTATTCTGTAAGTGTGCCCCAGGTGTGTTTAAGTTTTCAAATAAAGAGCATAGGCATGGTTGTGGGGATCTCATTAAACTCATAAATGAATTTAGCATCACTTTTTGTGACAGGCATGGTACCTGATGGGGACAGCCAGCATGGAAGGTAGGCCCTGCCTGGCAGGTGGTAGGTTCTCCCAGAAATGGCAGTGAGGGCTCTGGTCCTGACCAGTCATCTTGTAAATGGAAGTGCGCTGAGTAGAGTCTCAGGAACCCCAAATGCAGAACACTCTAAACTGAGCCTCAGCTTAGCCACCCCCCCAAGAAACCCACCAAAGGCAAGACGGATCTGTAGTCAGAAGTTTCTCTGCCCTGCCTGACTGGTCCCACAGCTATTTAGTACCAAATAATCATACAAAGGCTTATATTAATTATAAACTGGCCTATGTCTCAGGGTTTTTTCTTGCTATTACTCTTCAAGCTAACCCATGATTCTTATCCATGTTTAGCTGCGTGGCTTGGTACCTTTTCTCAGTCCAGCATTCTCATCTTGCTTCCTCTCCTTCTAGCTGGCATCTGCTCTGTTCTTCCTCTTCCCCAAATTCTCCTTGTCTGGTTGCCCCTCCTACAATTCCTGTCTGCCTAGCTTCTGAGAAATCAGCATTTTATTAAACCAATATTAACAGTGACAAATATTTACAACGTACAGAACATAGTCCCACGGGTCTTTGGAACTTCTTTCGTAAACCTGTCTGGTTGTTTGTTGTTTATCTTGTTTTTAGTTGTTCTTAATTGGAAGGTTTAAGATAAATTTTTATTATTTCTTAATTCTGTGTATGTGTATGTCTGTGTGGATAGTGCTCATGCCCAAGAACACCAAAGAACAGACGAGGGTACTGGAACCCCTGGAGCCCGAGTTACAGGTAGTGGTGAGTCACCTGGCATTGGGTACTGGGAACCAAACTCAGGGCAAAGTTCATAATTTACTTGAATGAAAATCTCCTCATGAAACCCATGCCTATGTACAATGAATGAACACCAATAAAAGTACAATATAGTAAAATTAAAGAGTCAGGGGGTGGAAAGATGATGCGGTGATAGAGTGTTCCCTGCTCTTGCAGAAGACCTGGGTTTAATTTCCAGCACCCACATGCACAGAGCAGTGCACACGCTCGAGTAGGGCTTCTTTGGTACACGGGAGCTGTCACTCCAGCCCCCAGAAACCTGTCTTGTTGGCTTTTGCCAAGAAGCTTCTGGAATTATGATTTGCAAGCATGGTGTGGCCTCAGTATCTACCCTAGCCAGGGTTGCCCAAGAAGGCTGGCAGGGAGGGCGCCTTCAGCTCGACCCACCCGTGGGGTCTCACAGAAGCCTCCTATTGTCTTCCTCAGAAAAGCTTTGCAGATGTCAGCACAGTTGGGGCACAGGGCCACGGCTTTAAACAATAGCTACTCATCTGCAAGGCAGCCCACAGGCCACTGGGGGGGCTGAGGCTTCCACCCTTCATTCTGGCAAGTAGGCCTCATGCTCGGGCCTTTTGTCTGGAAGTTGTCTTATCCCTACACTGTGAGCCCCTGCCTGTAATGGAGAAGCTGGAGAGCAGGCTGCAGGGCCTCTGCTTCTCACTGACTGGGTGAGGTCAACTGTCAATAGAAGGGTAATCCTCTCTACAGGCCAGAGCTTCCACAATCAAGAGATGTTCTCCAGAGAGGAGAAAAGGGAAGTGTTTATGCCACCTCGAGGTGTGTGACAGGGACTGGCCTCAGGAGCCCCACTGATAACAAAATCTAGGCCTCTTCTGTCAAGTGGCTATGGGCCAGTGAGATGGCTCAGTGGGTAAAGGTGCTTGCCACACAAACCTGATGACCCGAGTTTGATCCTTGGTTCTCACAGAAGCAGCAGTGTCCCCGACACACACACAATACTATGTGTGTATATATATGCTATCACAGTGTCTGCATAGAATCTACACGTACTCCTAGATATTATAAACTATTTCTGTATGAAACACCATGCAAAGCTCTCTCTCTCTCTCTCTCTCTCTCTCTCTCTCTCTCTCTCTCTCTCTCTGTGTGTGTGTGTGTGTGTGTATACACTTAGATGTGCATGGGTGCGGAGGAAAACCTGTGGTGTCATTCCTCAGGAGCCATCTATTTTTTGAGACAAGGCCCCAAACTCACTGGTTAGATAAGGCTGGCTGCCCAGCAATCCCCAGAATCCTCTTGTCTCTGCCTTCCTAGAATTGGAATTACGAGCCCAGGCCATCATACCCAGATTTGTTTGCTATGTGGGTCCTGTTGTGATACAGTGTGGGTTTTCTACAGCAGACTGAAACCAAGAGCCTATGTAAAGTGCTCCTCTCTCAGTCACTTGCCTCAGGTATTTAGTCACAGCTACAGTAGAGGAGGGTTTCAGCCTGGCCCATCCTAGTGACGGAACTGTGGGTAGAGAGAGAACAAGAGAAAATCCAGCACATTCGATGGTGTGGGCAGACCTCGCTGGAAATCACCCTGTAAACGCATTGCTTCTGTGTAATAACAGTGTAAGTGGCAAAACTGTGGGGCAGTAGTAGCAACAGACTCTTAAACATCTTTATATGCCAGAATTCATAAAAGCCTGACTTTCCAATAGTCAACCAAATATGTGAACCACCAAAGTGTCCATCAGCCATAGTGATAAGAGTTGATACACACAGTGGAATAATATGTAGCCTTCAAAAGAAAGGGAATTCTGCTATATGCTTATTTGGTTATTTTCCTATAGCTATGATAAAATATTATGACCAAAAGCAACTTATAAAATATATTGGCTTATGGTTCCAGAGGGGGACCCCATAATGGTGCAGCAGCAGGCAGCCAGAACAGGAAGCTGAGAGATCACATTTCCGTCCACTCACAGGAAGCAGATAGGCAGAAGTAGAATGAGGCTATGAACTCTCAAAGCCACCTCCAGAGACAAACTTCCTCAGCAAAGGTGTGCCACCTCTCCAGTCTGTCACCAATCAGGGACCACGTGTTCAAATACATGAGCCTGTGCAGGATGCTTCTCATTCAAACCCCCACAGTGGTACAGCGTAGCAGCTGTGCCTTAGAAAGCCAGACAGGAAAGAAATCAGATGATGCGGTGTATGACAGAAGTGCTGAGAATCCAAAGATTCACAGAGACACCATCAAATGGGTGTTGCCAGGGGTGTGAGGGATGAGGGGTAGTTATTGTTTAATGGGCTCAAGATTTTGCTTTGTGATAAAGGAAAGGTTCTGGGAATGAACAGTGGCTGCAAAGATTTATAAATATATTTAATGTCACTGAATTATAGACTTAAAAATGGTGAGACTAGTCATGGCAGTTTATGCCTGTCACAGCACTCAGGCTTCTTCAGGAGGATCACTGTGTGTTCAAAGCCAGCCTGGGCTGGATAGTGTTTCAGGACAGACTGAACTATAAAGTAAGACCCTGTCTCAAAACAAATAATCAGCACTTAAGAGGCAGGGTGCAAGGATCTCCCATGAGTTCAAGGCCATCCTGGTATACATTGCAAGTTCGGGGCCAGCCAGTGCTGTGATTCATAGCAAAACCCTGTCTCAGAAAGAAAGAAAGGAAGGAAGGAAGGAAGGAAGGAAGGAAGGAAGGAAGGAAGGAAGAGTAGTCAATTTTATGTTGCTTTTTTTTTTTTAAAAAAAAAAAAAAAAAAAAAAAAACCAAAAAAACCAAAACAAAAAAACTGCATTTCTTTGTTGTGGGGCGGGATGAAGTCAGAGGACAGCCTGAGGAGTCAGCCCTCTCCTACCACCAGTCCCGGGGATTGAACTCAGGATGTCAGGCCTAGCCGCAAGCACCTTCACCTGCTGAGCCATGTTGGCAGTCCTGTGTTATATATATTTCTCCACTATAAGGACAGCCAGATGCGGTCCGAGCACTGGGAGGAGGAAGTGGTCATGGAGTACCATTCCTAACCAAGAAGCCATCTACAATTGATTCCCACTGGCAAAGGAGAAATCAGTTTTTTCAATGGAGTGATATAGCAATGGGCATATGAAGCACAGTCCAGGGCAGGCCTCATGCCAGGCAGTATTTGGCCAACACAAAATGAACTCCATGAGGTTTCATTTTGCTGTGACTTTTATTTCATTTTGTTTTGTTTGGACATTTTTTTGTGTTATTGGTCTTTTGCTTGTTTTGATTTTCATTTTTGTGGGTTGGTTTTTTTCTTGAAAGAGAGAGAGACATAAAGTTGCATGGATAAAGAGGAGGGGAGGTTCTGGGAGGAGCTGAGGAAGGGAAAGGACAATGGTCAAAACATCACATGAAAATTAATAAAATCTGTAGAACGGGTCCGTGGTTGGCATACATCAATCACAGCGAGCAACAGAGAAAGGCAAGGGAGCTGATGCTGAGGCAGTCATGGGAATGGTGATACCTTAACTGGCACAATGATCATTGACTATTCATTGGTCCAAATGAACTGAACTACATACACCAAGACGAACAAATCTGGCTCCGTGCAATTTCAAAGATAAACTTTCGCAAAGAGGCACTCCAGCTGGGCTCTGATGGTCCTCACTGCTCCGTTCCTCTTGCCAGCAAATATTTATTAACCCCACCTGCACACTAGGCCCAGTGCCAGCAGCTCAGTCCCCAGGGAGCCTCAGGGGCGGACACAGGGTCCATCCCCACATAGATGAACCAGAAGAAATGAAAACCATGTGTCCGCAGTTAGAATTGAGATAAAAATCATGTCAGTAAGTTTTCCCTTGGAGACTGCCTCTGACATCCAGTGGCTCTGGGTGCTTTCAGATCCGTCAAGACCTTTTTTAGTTAAATGTGCTTTCGCAGCGTTGCCTGTCCCTGGCTCTTTTGGGCTATCTTCCTCTTTGATGCTTTAGTTTTCAGTGTGGTTTCGGTTTGTCTGTTTATTTTGGTATCCTGCCTCTTCCCTTAGCAGAGTTGTTTTCAAATTTCAAAAGCAGTTCACATTTGGGAAGCTTTAGGTGTGTGTCCTCTGCATCAGCACAGGAGACTCAGAGTCTCATCCTTCCAGGCCTTGGTACCCAGACAAGAGTACCAAGGTCTGATTCCTCCCATAGTCCCCTTCCATGGCACCCTTCCCAAGACTGCCACTCACTAAGCCTTTCCTCCTTTTCAAATATTTATTTTTATTTATGCATGTGAGTATATGTGTGTGCATATGTGTGCATGTGATCACAGAGGTCAGAAGTGGGTGTCAGGTCTCCTCAAAGTGGAGTCACAGAAGGTTGTGGGTCACTTTATGGGGATACTGAGAACTGACCTCGGGTCCTCTCAGAGCAGCAAGTGTCCTAACCCCTGAGCACGGTCCCTAGACTTCTTATACCCTTATTCTACCACCTCTCAAGATGCTGCTCTAGGGACTAAGCCTTTGCCATAGCAGTGTGTGTCGTTGTTATGAGAAAGAATCTTCCAAACATTAGAAGCATTGGTACAGCTACCTAGACAGTGGCCTGATAACTGGGGACAGCCCGGGTGTCAGCGGATGGGGTGGGGGCTGTTTTTGTGAGGGTTAGGAGAACTGTCACTGTTTTCTTGCTGTGATAATTCTGTCTTGTTCATGAAATCTCGAATACTGAGTTGTGTCCCCAGCCCTGAAGGTATTTTTGCCTGAGCACCCCAATGCTGCATAGTAAGATCACCAGCCTGTTTCTTAGAACAAGAGATGGACTTGCCTCCTAGGGAGACTCAATATTGGCAGCTGAATAGGGATTGGTAGCTTTCAGGTCTCAACTTCTAACAAAGCTGACATCTTACTATTTTACCTAAGAAGCAAAAAGGAATGTCAGAGCAGCAAGATACCCGGGTTCATGGTAGAGGCACTTGTGAGGCCAGCCTGCAGCTTGGCTAATCCCAAGAATCCGTGTACAGGTAGAAAGAGAGAACCAACCTCATCAAAGGTGTCCTCAGACCTCCACACATGACCATGGAGCATGCACATCACATACTTATGCACAAATACTACAGTAAAGTAAGAAGGCGGCTAAGAGGCCACTGTGGGGGGGGGCTTTAGGGAGAAGGTTGGTGACATTTGCTGAAGGTTCCTTTATTCCGGGCACTTTGGTTGCCTTTTGATTGCTCCAACAGCCCTGAGGGCTAGACATTCCCATTTGCCAGAGGAGTCAGTTTCCAGCTACTGTCTCTGAAGCTCTTACAAACAGCCATGGCAGGGCTAGAAGGCACACTCTGGACCCAGGCCTTGGGAAGGCCCTCAGTCTCCTGTTGGCACAGAACTCTACCTCCCTCAGCCCTTCCTGGACATGATGTGCACAGCCTGACACTGTGTAGTCATGACAATCTCTCGTTGAGTCCCAGGATAGACTGTGTCCCAGGAAGCCACCACTCATGCAACAGGTGGCCCTTGACACTGAATCTCTGACGCCTGCTCAGCAGACTCCGAGGAAGCAGTGAGTGCTCAGCTGTTACCTTTGAACTCCGTGCCAGAGTGCCAGCCTGGGCTGGAGGCCAGGGCATCCCACAGTGACTGCAGGGAGCTGACCAAGCATGGATGTTAACTAGAGAGGCCTAGAGGGACTTCACTCCATCATTTCCGTAGCCCTTGACCAAGACCCTGGCCAAATCATCTGGATCCACTGTGCTCAGCTTGTAACCTCAAGAGTCACTTCATGTCTCTAGGCCTCAGTGTCCCCCATGACAACAAGAAGAGATAAAAACTGCCCAGCAGGTCTCCATGTTGGAAATGACACAGGAGCCATGTATCTGGGTTTCTAATTATAGCTTGCGCATACACATATACATAAATAAAAAATAAAAATAAGGTTTTTTTTTAAAAGTAGGGAAACATTTGTTCATGTTTCTTTGCTAATGGCCAGGGTAATCCTATAAACAGTATCAGAACATCATGGTTTTTAGAATGATGAATAAATGAATTTGAATGAATGAATGAAACTAGTGCCATGGTACAGTTGCACAGATTTAACAGCCTTTGAGAATGGCTGAAAGAACATGGCTGGAAGCCCACCTCCATACTCTCTTGAGGGGAGAACAGGTGTCTTCCATCTGTGAATGTCCCCAAGTTAAGGGCTTGTGTTTGACAGGTTCTGTTCCAAGCTATATGCTGAGCATTCACACATGAGGAAAATCCCACACAGGGTCTGCCTCATGGAGGCCTCATGCACATGAAGACCCTGTGCTTTGCCTGTGTCAGAGCCCCAGGTTGCCTTGCTGCCTGGGACAGACAGAGAAACTACCTGAGCCTTTCCCTTGGTCTATTTCCTCAGTCAATAAAATACCTGAGTGTAGGCAGTTTATAAAGAAGAGATTGCTGGGCTCAGTGCTTTGGAGGTAGAAAATGCTAGCAGAAATAGCCATCAGCAGCCCAACACAAAATTATTTATTTAAAGCATTATAAGATATTCTTGGGTTTTTGTGTTTGTTTTGGTTTGGTTTTGGCAATTTGATTGCATCGTTCCTAAGTGTGAACTTTGTGAAAGACAATGTTGTGTCACAAGGTTGGAGACACCTGTGACCTGGAGCTGGTGGCTGGCAGCCTCTGGTAAGACCCTTCTGATGTGTCTCTGGATGATCCAAACATCGCACAGGGAAATAGAGCAGGCTTGGGTTCAGTTCTTATCATAAATCCACTAATACAGGGCTGAAGAGGTGGCTCAGTGATTAGGACTGCTTGCTGCTCTTCCAGAGAACCTGAGTTCAGTTCCCAGCACCCATGTCAGGAGGCCTCTGCCACTTATATTTCCATTCTAGGGGATCTGATGCTTTCTTCTGACCTCCACGGGCACCCACACACATGACATATGCAAATGGACACACACATATAAACACATGAAGTAAATATAAAAATAAATCTTTTTATTTTTTGAGTCAGGATTTCTCTGGACATTGCTTTGCAGACCAGTTGTTCCTGAACTCACTGAGTTCCACCTGCCTCTCCCTCCTGAGTGCTGGAATTAAAAGTATGTGCCACCACAGCTCCACAAAAATAAATCTTAAAATAAAGCTCCTAATACCATCATTGGTGCTGCATCTCACCTCTGCCCCTTATCCCCTAAAGGCTATGCCTTCCAATACCATTTGATTAGGAGTTAGGAGATTAGTTTCCCATGTAACTTTGGTAGGAATGGCCAGGGCAGGCCCATGTGTATATGTGTGTGGGGGGGGGAGGAGGGAGAGAGAGAATGTCCTGGTGGCTGGTTTTAAGCTAAGAAACAGCAATTTAGAAGCAGTGAGAGCTTAGACACACTCTAGTGTGCTGCCCTGAGTTGGGCTGGAACCTGCTAAAAGACACTAGCTGGAGCAGGATCTTGAATGTGCTCCTGTGTGAGCCAGGCCTCTGGTCACCCTGGGCTGTCATGATGACCCACAGCTTCTGGTTGGGAGAGTGCCAGAACCACCCTATTTGGATTTGAGATTCATGTTCCTCAGCTGATAGGGGTTGACTGTGACTCTATCGGGTATCCAAACTGCTTGGCACTAGCAATGTTTCTGATTTCAGATATTGTCACAGATTTAGGAATATCCACGCATACATAATAAAATATCTTGAGGAACAGATCCAAGGTATTGAAACAAGAAATTCATTTCTGTTTCATATGCAACTTATGTATGTCAATATCACATTTTTACTGTTCTGCCATTTTGGAGTTTTAAATTATCTCTGAGGTCAAGTGTAGAATTTTCTACTTTTAAAAAAAGTTTCAAACTTGAGATTTTCAAGTTAGAGGTGTTCAGGCTGCATTGAATTTTTCCTTTGATACTGACACTCCCTTTATACAGCTTTACCTTCCCTTCCCCCCAGAAGAAGCTAACTCATACCGAAAACTTCCTAAAAAGTATTCAGGCTCATACCAGCTTCTCTAAATAAGAGGAGCTTGGGATGCCAATTTCCATCCAAATAAAGCAAGCAAAACCCAGTTACTCACCCACCCCTCCCTGGGGACACTGGTTGAGTGACCTGGTGTCAAGGCCAGAGGGAAGGTGGTATGGCCTAAGGAAAGGTTCCTAGTAGGTAGCCAGCCTCCTTTGGTGCCTGAGTCCTGAACTGCTTGCCTGGATACCCAGCCAGCATGTCCTTCTGCATCCTGTAGCCTTGGACTGCAGAAAGAAGGCAGATTGGCAGACTCTGCCTATTTGTGCCTATTGATCCCAGTATGAGAAACTGCTCCCATCCTGACAGCCTGTCATTGCTGTCTCTCCCAGTGCTGTAGGCTTAGGTGAGCTCCTGTTTTATTGTGGATTTTTACATTTTTGCCTGCTGTGTCCTGTTTCTTTAATGTTGTGGAGAAAAGCCTAAGATATCATCCACTGTCTTGATAGGAAGCTACTGTACTATACAGTTCATGGGGGCATAGTGAACATCTCCTAATGACTCAGCTATTGAGGTTGGTTTTGAGTGGGGAAGCCTTGGTAAGGTGTAATCACTTGTGAGATTTGTAGTGACCCAGTGGCTTTTAGCATCTTCAAATTGTACATCCTCATTATCATCAATTCTTCAACAACTCCTCAACCCAGAAGGAAGCCCCACAACCAACATCAACCACCTGTGTTTCTCCTCAGACCCCCAGCCCAGGCAGCCACTGATCTGTTTTCTGCTTATGTCTGCATTCTACACATTCCATGAAAAGGAGGTCTGCTATCTTCCTCCTTAGGCATGATGCCTTCAAGGGGCTTCATGTCATGGCAGATCAGGATGCCATTCCTTTTGTTGGTAGAATTTTGCCATGTGGATCTGTCCAGTCTTATTTCTCCAGTTCATGAGTTGATTGACACTGGAGCCACTTCCATATTTGTGAACATCAATGTGAGCATCTAGGAGCAGGTTTTATTTCTTTTAAGTGAATAGTTAGAAGTAGACAGTAGGGCATGTGTTTATCTATGTTTAACTGTTTGTGGAACTGCCCGAAGCCTCCAAAGCTATGGTCCCTGCACAGTCTCAGCTTCTCTTTCTGTCACTGGGACCAAAGACCACACAAAAGCAGCAGAAGGGAGGAATGTTTTGCTTCGGCTCATTGTTCGAGGGTGCAGTCCATCGTGAGGAGGCCCTGGCACCAAGAGTTCAAGGCAACTGGTCACATCGAATCTTCAGTCAACAAGTGGGGCGGGGAGCTGGTGCTGTGCTTTCTCCTTTTAATGTATTCTAGGGTACCATCCCACAACATTGTCAAATTTTAGAATGGGTCTTCCCACCTCCACTAGCATAACCTAGATAACCCCTCTCAGGCATGCCCAGTAGCTTGTCTCTTGAGGACTCTAGAGCCTGTTGGGTTGGATATTAACCCTCACAGCAGTGTAAAAAAAAAAAAAAAAAAAAGCCCCAGATTCCCAAACTCACCAGTGTTGGCCCTCATCTGCCTTTGGTTTATGCTTTGGTGACACATTTCAGAAACCATTTCAACCAAAGACCAAGAAGATTCACACCGATATTTTCTTTGGAGAGCATCTTAACCTTTGTTTGTTTGTGATGCTGGGGATTGAACTCGGGGCCTTGTACGTCTAGGAGACCACACTCCCTCTGAGCCATAATCTCAGCCTCGATTTCTAACTATTAAACTTAAATATTTGCTGCATTCTTGGCCTTCATTCCTTTTTTTCTCCGTTTTTAGTTGTTTATTTTTTGTTTTGTTTTTTCAAGACAGGGTTTCTCTGTATCTTGACTGTCCTGAAACTCTCTGTAGATCAGGCTAGCCTCAAACTCAGAGAGCCACCTGCCTCTGCCTACTGAGTGCTAGGATTAAAAACATGTGCCACCACTGCCTGGCTCTTCATTTCCTTTTGAATTTGTTCCATTTCAAGTAAATTTCTGCATTCAGTGAGAGGCAGGTGTGAAACCTCATTCTTTGGTGTAGAAGTATCCAGTTGTGCAGTATTGTCTATAAAAGGCTCTCTGCACCATCAGAAATGCACACTGGTGCCCATGTTGAAACAGAGAGACAGGCTTTAGGGATCTCCCCAATGAAGGACAGAGGTTACAGTGACCTGGCCTTGTGTAGCCCGAACACCATTCACCCACTGGAAGGCTTTGCAGGCCTTTCTGCTTGACTTTCTGTGCCTCCTATGGTCCTGAGCACATTGGAAGAAATAAAGGAGCAGATCTTGGAGAAGGCAGTTGGCTAGAATGGACAGTGTCAACTCCTGCTTCATATGGTCACACTTTTGAGTTGTACTGAGCCTGATACACACTGGCAGGTGACTCTTCACATGCCTTGATGCTGGCCCGCACTGTCCTTCTTAGTTGCTCGTGACTGAAGTGACTATGTGTTCCACATTATTGGAGCAGTCCCAACTGATGCTTGCTTTTCTACCAGACTTTTTTCTCTTTTCTTTTCTTTTTTGGAGTCAGGGTCTAACAAAACCCAGACTGTCCTTGAACTTGCTGTGTAGCCAGATCTGACCTCAAATTTCTGGTTCTCCTGAGTGCTGACATTGCAGGTATGCATCACCACAAGCAGGTCTTGGGGTGCTGGGGCTATTCCGGGACTTCCTGCATGTTAGGGGAACATGTTATCAGCTCAGCTACATCCTCAGCCAACACATAAAAATCATACAGGCTTGTGGAGTACAATGTAAACACTGTGTCAAGATAAAAACAAGGTAATTGGCATATCCAGTATATTGTTTTTATGTGGCAGAGTATAAATAGCCTCTAGCTGTTTTGATGTGTGTGATATATTGGGTTTTTAACATATACACAATGTTATACATGTAAACAATGTATCTTGATCACATGCATGTCATTTTTCTCTCCCAAGCCCCCAGGGCCCCCAAGTACCCACTTACCCTTCTGTTCCTTCCAACCCCCCACTGAGTCCGATGAGTGCAGCTTGCTAGAATGTTAACTGTTTTTGTTGGCCAGACCTTGTGCTGGTCTTGTATAGGTCACTGCAGCTGTGCTGAGTTCATGAGTGCAGTGACCACATCCTGTGCAGAAGATGGCCTTTCCCAGCCTTCCTCCTCTCTCGCCTCCACCCCACACAACCCTGCCCAGGTGGGTTATTATTAGCTATAAAGCCCTACTGTGCAGCAGAACACCAAGCCTCCTACTACTCCCTAAACCTGTACCCCTGATCAGTCTTTTTCTATCTTCCCCCCGGCTCTACCCTCCCAGCCTCTGGTTATCACTTTCCTGATGATCACTATTCTGTTCCACCACTTCCCTGAGATCAGCTTGGGTAGATCCCACAAATGAGCTCAATCCCTCAGTACTTACCTGTCCAAGTCTAGCGTGTATGTTGTGCTTAACACTATGTCCTGCACATCTGTGCATATCTTTACAACTGATAGCATTTTACCTTTTTGTCACTGGGTATTCTGCCGCCTCTATAAATTACATTTTCTTTATTCATTTCTGTTGATGAACAGTTAAGCTACTTCCATTTCTTGGCTCTGAGGAACAATAGTGCAGAGAATGAGGGTTCTGGAAGTTTCTATTAATATGCTGATTTCAGGGTGCAGTCATTATAGGGACTGATTCTAAAGTTCCTCAAAAACTTTTTTACAGTGTAACTGGAGCTGGAGAGATGGCTCAGTGTATAAAAACTTGCTGTTAAGCCCTGAATTTCATACCCAGAGCCCACATGGTTGAAGGAGAAAATTTATTCCCACAGGTTGTCCTCTGACACCTTGCATGTTCACACACAAAAATATTCTTAATCATAAAAGACCGGCCGTCTGTTCCAGCAATCTTACTGATGGGCACAAACCTTTACCCTGGCCACCTGGGCTTCCTATACCAGCCTGAAGTCTTTGTATTCAGGGAGAGGCACAGTTGAGGTCTTAGGGGATTTTAGGAGACTGGGTAGATGGCTGCACTGGGTAAAGACAAGAAGACCCTCCTGGGTGACCTGGTCACTGGCTAGGTCACTGGAGCCAGCTCAGCAGCTACCTAGAAGTACAAGAAGAGCCCAGCAAAATCAGCAGAAGAGAAAGGCGTGGGCTACAGAGTGCAGACAGGGTGGGCTGGGGAGAAGGTAGTGTGGCTGCTGGCTCAGGGCTGCCTGAGGGTGCAGCCTGGGTCTCTTCCTCTCAAGCTGTCAGCAGCTAGAGTCCCCTGGGTTCTTCCCACACGCTGGAAAGAGGAACCACAGGGCTTCTCACTGCCAACATGATTTGAAGTGAGAGAGCCGCTCCAGCAGGACCCAGCCTGTCCTCACCTTTCAACGCCCAGGGAAACTAGAGATTAGGCTAATACACCCCATGGTCCCCTACTCCTTCCTCAGTCTTAAACAGAGTAGAAAAATGAGACTCCTGTGGGATTATTAAAGCTGACACCAAAAATACTTCTTGAATTTTTCTATAGAGAGGTTTAATTTTTATTTCTTTGAGACAGGTTCTCAGATAGCCCAGGATGGTCTTAAACTCCACACCTAGCCAAGCTAATCTTGAACTTTGGATTGACCTGCTCCATTCCTAAGTGCTAAGGTTACAGGCGTGTGCCACCATGCTCAGTTCATGTTGTGTTGGAGACAGAACTCAAGGACTAGGCAAGCATTCTACCAGCCTTACTACATCCCTCACTCTGAAGGGTGTGTGTGTGTGTGTGTGTGTGTGTGTGTGTGTGTGTGTGTGTGTGTAAGAGGCTCTATGTGCCCACATGCATGTATATGGAAACCAGAGGTCAATGTCAAATGTCTTTCTCTATCTCACCATATTTTATTAAATCCTAATGGGCTATGTGAACCATGGTCACCTGACCATGCTGCAGGGCACACAATGGACTCCCATACTCACCGTCTTGTGGTATACTCTCATGCTTTCTAAGCAGGTCTGCTGTGGGCAAGGAGCTGATGAGATGGACTAAGGGCTCTGTGGTGTTGTTCTCTATGTAGGCATCCAAGCTGGTAACAGCTGAGTCAGAGGCAGACTACTCTCCAGCCATGAAAGGAAGTCCCTGAGGCTGACAGGTTGAGAGTGAAAGGCAATGTGGGTGGGCAGCCATAGCACAGTCTTGGTCCCCTTCTCCTCCTATTTCTGGTGATGCTTGTGGATGCTCCTCCAGCTATGTGGTTTTAGAAGGCCTGGAAGGCAGATGGCCCACAGCTCCTTCCTTAATTTCTTTATAATTTATTTTGTGAGGATGGGACACCAGAGCATTGCTGATGCCAGGCTAAGTACTCTCCCTCAAAGCTACACCTCCATCTCCTATTTCTGTCCTTCCTGAGGCCCTGCAAGGACCTTCTCCTCCCTGACTATAAAGGCAGTTGACAGGAGTGGGCAGCTGCTGAGTGCTGTGGTGTAGATGAGTTTAGGCTGGGACAGTCCCACACTGTCATTGAGAACCACTTCATTCACTTATCCTGATTCATTCACTGACACTTTCTAAGTTGTTTGTATTTGATTGGTTTGTCCGTTGCCTGGTTAATTTTTTGAGGGGAAAGGAATGAAGTTGCCTTGGTGTCTTTGTTGGGGTTACAGTTGCTGTGATGAAACACCATGACCAAGGCAACTTTATAAAAGAAAACATTTAATTGGGATCTAGCCTACAGTTTCAGAGGGTTAGTCTATGATCATCATGGTGGGGAGCATGGCGGCAGGCAGGCAGGCATGGTACAGGAGGAATGGCTGAGAGCTCACAACCTGATCAGTAGGCAGGAGAGAGGGACACAGGGCCTGGTGTGGGCTTTTGAAACCTCAAAGCCCACCCCCAGTGATAAATCTTCTCTAACAAGGCCACACCTCCTAATCCTTCCTAAACAGTTCCACTAACTGGGGACCAAGTATTTAATATGAGCCTATAGGGGCATTCTCATTCAAACCACCACACCAGGCTGTCCTTGGACTCTTCCTGCTCTACCCTTCTGAATATCTGAGACTGTAGATTTATTGCCTCTGACTCACTCCAAGCTTAAAGCTTGAAGAGTTTGTGAAAGGAGGTGAGGCAGATGAGTGGCGGACTCAGACCTGAAGAGTAGAGGTCTCAACCACTAGCCTGAAAAAGGGCAGCCTTTCTGCTGGTGTCTATACAGAAAGCCACAGAGGGTTCTTGGGCAGGATCACTGTGAGCCTTGGCACCAAGGTGGACAAAGGAAAAGAGGCAGAGGGCCTGAACGATGGCACAGGTTTGAGAAATGGTGAAGAGAAGCAGCCACAGGGACAGGAGCTGGAGAGTCAGAGTGCTGAAGAGGTCACAGCTGAAGGTGAAGGCCAGAGCCAGCATCTGAGGGTTAAATATGGATGCGTCCAAGCTGGCCTCAAACTCCCTACATAGCCAAGGATGAACTGGAACTTCTGATCCTCCTGCCTCTACCTCCCAAATTCTGGGATAGTAAGTGTGTGCCACAGTGTCTGATTTATGTGATACTAGAGCTCAGACTAGGGCTTCAGACAGGGAAGGTAAGATTTGTACCAACTGGGCCCCATCTCAAGCCTATTTACCTTCATTTTAATAGTAAAATAATGGAAGTCACTCAAGATAGAATGGCATTGATATCACATTAAACATCGCAGTAAAGGAAGCTCGTCCCATCCCCAGCCACAAGAGACGACATGTCCTGCTACCCTCTAGCATACTGAACATAGCATTTTCTGTTCCTGGGAACCTTGATGGCCTCACATTTTTTCTGCTGATAGGGCAGGGGTGGCAGTGGCTACCAATGCAGCCCTCTCGCAGAGCACAGTCACTTCAGGTTTTATGAGTATAGAGTTTAGGGGAGAAATAGATTCCCCACAGAAATAGATCATGCATCATCCCTCCATCCGTACCCCCAAGGCTTTATCTCAACAAACTGGAAGAACACATTTTGTCTTAAATGGATTGAATTATAGGGAGTCTAGGCCTTAAATGTCTCTGAAATAATACATTGCTTTTTAAAGAATAATACTGAAAAAATATACCCATCTTTCAAACATGTGGCACACATACATACAAATACACACATTTGCACATGCACACATGAATACACACTCACATGCATATCACACACACAAAGCCCTCTTTGGCTACAGATCTTAGTGACTGCAGCAATTAAAACTTGTTTCTGTAGCTCCCAATTGTGAGTCTGTGACTTGTGCATCCCATGCACTGTCCTTTCTTCACTTTTGGTATGAGGTGGCCAGGATGCAGAGATGGTCAAGATCCCAGAGATGGCAGGCTTGTTATGAATGTATGGAGACCCTTGTGCTGTCCAGGCTGAAGTGGACAAAACTGTCTGGCAGAGCTCACTACTGACTTGACCACCCTCATGTGATAGTGCACCCCTGACAGAAGCAGCCTGCAGAGGGGAGGTGTGCTTTGGCTCACAGCTCCAGGTACAGCCCATCATGGCTAGAAGTCAAGGCAGCAGAAGCTTGTGTTCCAGGAGAAGTCAGAGGCAGGGAAACTGAGTCACGACCTAACATCAACACTTCCATTTGGGACATTTGACTTCAGAAACATATGGATCTATTTCCTTCCATAAATCCTCATCTGTACAACTCACTGACATTCAGGACACCCCTGTCCAGTCAGGAGAAGGGTCTTAAGGACATCGTGGCCTTCAGAGGTGAAGAAGGCTTTGTGCCTCAGAGAGGAGATGGTAAGACTCGTGCTCCATGGCTGCCAGTTAGCTGTGGCCCACTGGTGTGAAGCACCTGCAGGTATCAGGGGCTGTAACAAAATATTTGACCAAAAATAATTCAAAAGAGAAAAAGTCTGTTTGGGCTTGTGGTTGGAGACCCACCTTGGCAGGAAAACCGTGTGGCAGGCAAAAGGGTGTACTCAGCACTCCAGAGGCAGAGACAGAAAGGTCAGCAGTTAGTTTAAGGCCAGCCTGGATGATGTGAGCACCTAGCTCCAAAAATATACATTGAGCTTAAAAACCTCTTTGGTTTTTGTTTGTTTGTTTTTGTTTTGTTGTTATTGTTCTTGTATAATATTCAGCTTTGAGTATCTCATGATTGTGAAAAATAGAAAAATGTTTTATATACCTATCTAGCCAGTTTTCTCCTCCTAACAGATTTTTGTTGAAAACTTGAATAATGCTTTGGTATAAGCACAATTATTTCATGGTAGAGGGAGTTTCTAAGTCCCTGGTTGTTCTAGAATGTTCTAAAAAGGTATGTGGATCTGAACAACTGTCAGATGACCACTAGGCAGGCCTGAGCACCCACTCTGATACAGTATGCTCTCAACTCTGAAGTCAGGCACACATGACTTTGAATCCCCCTGTTCTGCTTCCTCTATGCCTCAGTTTCCCCACATGAAAACCTTGGCTTTAGAGGCAACTGCAGAATCAACACAGGGAGGAGATAGTCTCGTGGGCCTGCTTGGTATGCAGTGGAGTGTGTGTGTGTGTGTGTGTGTGTGTGTGTGTGTGTGTGTGTGTGTTTGCCATGACCAGCCTTCTTCCCTAAGGTCAGTCAGCTCAGAGAAGGGCTTCTTGT
The DNA here is from genome assembly GCA_004025045.1 of Sigmodon hispidus. NCBI lineage: Eukaryota > Metazoa > Chordata > Mammalia > Rodentia > Cricetidae > Sigmodon > Sigmodon hispidus. The sequence goes on from PVIH01013427.1 coordinate 48,223, forward strand.
AGAGTTGAGCATGTGGTCTCCATAAGGACACAGGCTCTTGGGGAGCAGGCAAAGCTATCCTTTGAAAGCTGTGGCCTCTTTTACAACCCCCGAGAACATCTCTGGGATTTCCTGAGGCTTCGTTTCATGTCAAGACTGAGGAGCCGACACCTCATGAAAAATGGTTTATGAGGAAATGGCCAGGTGGAGTTTGTGGTGGGGCTGGGCTTCCATGATGGATGCAGGCACTGAAGACACAATAGTTGGTTAACTCTGTGTGCATGGCCACCAGCTAGTGCCATGAGTCTACCAGACACACACACACACACACACACACACACACACACACACACATGCATGCACACACCCATGCATGTCACAAAAAGAACAGTAGTTAGTTTTCTTTAAAAAATAAACAGCTTTCCCCAGTCCCACTTTGAGGCTTTCCCAAGGCAGGCCAGCCTCATTTGCAATCACTGTTCTAGAGTTTGCTTTGTGCAGCTGAGGTTGGCAAGGCAAGCCAGAAGAAAGCCAGGAAAGGCTGTAAATGGATGAACAGAGGGTGAGGTGGGGCCGAAATGAGCTGTGAAGAAGGAGGGTTTTTACTATGAGCAAGACCCAGAGTGACTGTGAGGAGCGGGCCAAGGATACCTGCCTTCGATTCCTGTGGTCAGGGGGCTTCCATACCAAAGACAGTGGTAGATGCTGTTGGCCAGAAGTGGCTGGTAATGGAGAGGAGGTGAAGAGAGAGGTGAATACAGCAGGTTCTAGGTGAATGTGGAAGGTGGAGTCAGCAGGACCCACTAGTACATCAGCTAAGACAGGGTCAAGAGTAACCCCAGACTCATCATGGCTGAGCGAGAATCCCTGAGGGACACGTCTGCTGGTCACTCAACCAATGTTGACTTGATTTCTTTCCATATTTGTCTCAAACTTTACCAATGACCCACTCCAGGGCAGACCTTTGCTGAGTTCCTATGTTTTTACCCTGGGCTCAGAAGCTGCATTGGTTTATTTTGAGACAGAATTTCAATATTTATCCCTGCCTGGTCTAGAACTTGCTAGGTAGACTAAGCTGGCCTTGAACTTGTGGCAGTTTTTCTGCCTCTGCTTCCTGAGTGCTGGGACTATGGGTATGCTCTACCACACTGCTTTAGAAGATTCCCAACGCTTCATGCATGCCAGGCAAGCATGTGCTAGCTAAACCACAGTCCCAGCCTGGGGTCAGCCACATGTGTGCTGTGATGTGCACATGAGGGTGGAGAGCAGCCTGTGTGGGTTTATCTTCTCCTTCCACCCCATGGATGCTGGGAATTGAACTCAGGCTCTCAGGCTTGTGTAAAGCAATGACTTTATTTGCTGAAACCATCTTGCCAGCCCAGCAACCTAATGTTTTGCAAGCAGATTGAGTTATCATTCACACATCCTTAACTCCTTTATTGGAGAAGGACAATCTGGTGATTTTGATAGATTCACAGATATCATACCATGAACACAGTCAACTTTAGAAAGGTGTTACCTCTGGAACCCTAGACCTTAAGTTACCACCCACTTCCCTCCATCCCTCTACACCTCCTGGCATCTATTCTTCTACTTCGGTCTCTATAGATCTTCTGGACATGCCACACAAGTGGTATATAGCATGTGGCCTTTTCCACTTGAACAGAGTATTGCTGTAACAGCATGTGTGGGTGCTCTGTTCCTTTTCATGGATGAATAGTATTCCACTGTGGGGCTGGACCATATTTTGTCTTGGTTAGCATTTGCTTTCTGACTACGTCAATGCTGCTGTGAGCACTCATGCCTGAATCTTTCTCTTTAATGTGTTTTGTCTCTTTTCAGTTATTAGATTATGAGTGACTGGTTATCTGGGTTAATTGGTTATTTAGGTCCTGATTGGTCTGGGAGTGGAATTTCTGAGTCACACAGACTGTATTTAGTTGTTTTCTGAAATGGTACATTGTTTCACATTCCCATCCCAGCACAGGAGGGCGTGGGAGGGCTCAAATATCTCCACTCAGCCGCTGGTGCTAGCTAGGCTGCTTCTGAGGAGATGGTCTACTACCGTGCATGGCAGTAAACAGAGGCAGAGAAGAGAGAGTGTACATTCGCTGCAGACAATTTTTTCCCAGGGGCTCCATCCCAGGAGGAAGCATGGGTAGACAGAACTAAACACCTGTTCTCAGGGTCTTCGCAGACCCTGAGGTCAAGTTCCCCTTGCCACTTCAGTAGTACCTCTCAGGGATGGACTCTATCCTTCTCTCCCCATGTTTCATCCCATGGACAAGGCTCTAATATTCCAGCTCTATCTGGTCTCCTTTACCCTCTTTCTTCATTTCCTCTTGGCCATCAATTTCTGTTTAATAAGCCAGGGCCAAAATTCCAACAGCACCAGAAGCAACTTAAGCTCTTTGCCTAAGAGCTGTAATGAGGAACAGAACTGGTGGGAGTTCTGGGTCCATGCCTGGCTGGGGAGCAGGGTTCACAGCAGAGGCCAGGGCCTCCCTCCAGCAGTGCTCCTCAGCGGTGCTCCCCAGCTTCTCTCTCCAGAAAAGCTCCTCAATTCCTCCCTCCAGCAATGCTCCCCAACAGTGCTCCCCAGCTCCTTCTTCCAGAAGTGTTCCTCATTTCCTCCCTCCAGCAATGCTCCCCAGCAGTGCTCCCCAGCTCCTTCTTCCAGAAGTGTTCCCTAAACACCTCCTTCACTGGTCTACCAGATTGCAGAGCTGTAACAAGCTACACAGAAAGTTAAGTTCTTGCTGGTGACAGCTCTGGAATTAATGCTTGGAAATATAGCCTCAGACTCTCAGGCTCCTGGCTGGGGTTAGGGTCTGTGCTGAGAAGACAGGGAACCCAGGTGAGGAAAGCAGACAGAATCTGCACATTAGTAAGAAACCTCCATCCGGAGCCATGGAATTGGAGTCCTCCCTCCTCCCGATACTGTGAGTCCTCTGGTTGCTTGACAAAAAGTAGCTTTAAAGTGAGCAGGGACAGTTAGTTTACTGTCACTCATAGTTTAAGAAGGGATGTCCATGATGGGGGAGGATACCATCCATCATGGCGGAGGAAGCAGATGACAGCAGCGTGAGGCAGCCAGTCACATTGTGTCCACAGTCAGGAAGCAGAGAGTGAGCAAGAAGTAAGACCAGCTATAAACCTCAAGGCTTGCCCTCACTGGCCTCTTCCTTCAGTTTGACAGACAGACAGAGGCAGAGAAACGGCCTCTTTTCCCTTTTCAGGGCTTAAATTCCTCCCCGTTGATCTGCAGCTGTGACCTTGTGGACTTCATTTCTCAGTATGTGTTTCAAGAACTGAAAGTTCTGGGCATGCCGGACCTGTCCAGAATTTCTTGTTTCCGTGTCTTGTTTTAAAGTGTCCATATCTGGCCTTGTAACATGCCTACATTGTCACCATTTGAGCCCGTGCTTAAGTAAAGCCTTCTGTGGTCCCCTAACATGCATATATTTCTATGCAGCATGAGGCATCTATCTCCCTTAGAGAAACTGTCCCACGGGCATGGCTCACCACCTAGCCTGGCAACAGCTGGTTCTCATCCTTCTCCACCTCCTGAGCGCCTGACTCTGGTGGTGGGCATTCCCCTAGGAAGCCCTCACAAGCTGCTGTGCTCTGCAGTGAGCAATGCAGCTGCCTCAGCGGGGAGCATGATGTGCTAAAAAGAAGAGCTGCCCAGCTGTGAAGCGACAGGCTGCAAGTGCTCAGAAACAGACAATGGTGACCCTCTGCAGTGATCAGCCTTGAACCAGCCCCCAGCTCCCTAACACTGCAGGGCTCTCGGCTTCAGCAGGAGAGCATACTACTCACCTAGATTCCATTCTAGAATGGGGACAGATGTCCTAGCAACCCAAGGGAACACTTCCACCCTAAGTAATGAGTTTAAAGCTCTGCTAAATTCCATGTTCTGCCTCACAGGTGTGTGTGTGTGGGGGGGGCTTCTGCCACTCATTTGAGTTTACTGATAAGCCAGCTGAGCCCCTCTAGTGCCTCAGAGGTAAAAGAGGAACCACAGAGAAGGATGACCTGCCCAAGGCTGCTGGCCTCATCTACCTTGTCAGTTTAATTACCAGTAACACGCTTCAGCATAGCAGCCCACATCTGGATAGCATCAGTGGACTTTGGAGCAGATACTGCAAGTCATTTTCAGCCTGCTCAGCCTGTGCTGATTCATATCCCATTGATAGCCTCAGAAGGATTCGGCCACAGGGAACCCTTAGACCTGACCACAACTGACTTGTGTCTGTTAGCAAATGGGCTGCCTAACAGTCACACCACAGCCATTCCAAGAAGGGTCGCAAATGCATACTGTGCAGAATTCAATGTAAACAAACACTCACCATGTGCCAACATCATCCCAGGCCTGTCTTCCATATGCCTGAAACACAGAGGTGGGGATAGCACACACAGGCCAGCTGCTGTGACCATGCAGGCTGGAACCCAGTCACCACCACCAAGGAGGTCACAGGGCTAGAAGAGGGCAAGCCCCTACTCCGTGGATACAGGAGGGACTCAGAACAGCCTCCATGGAGGAGGTGACCTTTGTGCACTGGAGAGACTTTGACACGCATTGAAGCAGGGAAAGATGAAGGCATTTACTGTGATGGCTGCAACGTGGGGTCTAAAGCAGGTGTTATGTTGGTTCTAGAAGGATCTGAGAAGGTGGGTGTGAGGTCAGTTACAGTAGAGGATTTAGCAGGGAGGAGACATGGTCTGAAATCACCCTCAGAAACAGTGACAAATGTCTACAAAGGTGGGAGTGACATTGTTCAACGTCAGAGGAGGCCAGAGATTAAAATATTTTTGAGGGCTAGAGAAGCAGTTAGGAGCCAGCCCTGGGGTTGGAGGGAGGGTCAGTTGAAGGGTAGGAAAATAGACCTCACTGACCACACAGAGGTCAATGAACAGAAAGGACAAAAATGACCTAGTGCCCAGAGGTGGAGGAAGGGTATGTCACAGGCACAGAATTCATCTTGGTCATCAGCAAGGACTCCATTCTGTACCCAATAGTGAAGCAGACTGGGCACAGCCTCTCCATCAGCAGAGGCTCAGAGTGACCTCCTGGACTGCTCAGGTCACTGAGATCCGTGGGGCAGTCAGAAGATGAAAGGAACAACCTACCATGTGTAAGTGTAGGAGAAGGAGAAGCCAGGAGGATGCTCTAAGGCTAAGCCTTGACCTGCCCAAGGTCACATACAGAAACTGCAGAGCCTGGAGCATTCACTCACACAGAGCTTTGGATGCCACCAGCGAAGCACCCCGTACAAGCATCAAAGCATACAGTCTCTCCCCACACTGTCTGCCTGAACAGGATTTCCTGTAAGCAACTGGGTCTGGGCCACAGCTATTTATCTAATGTTCTTGGACAGAGTCCCAAGAAAACAATTTTGCTTATTTGGGGGGGGGGGAGAAACACATACAAAGCAACACTGTAAAGCCCACCCCAAAGAGCAGCCATAGAGAGATTGTCCCTGCCACCGCCGTTTATTTCTTTATTGATTTATCTGCTTGAGCATCTCTTTAATTGGCCTGACAGAATGGTCCCCATTGCTTAATGAGCTCCGGCTGTATTTACAAGGATTGTGAAAATACTCAGCTCAGAGCCCAGCATGCAAGCCTGTGGCCATTGTGAGAAACTGAGCATCCTGGGCAGGCTCTGGGTGGCTCCCTCTGAAGAACAGCACTGGTGTCAGCTTCCTCAAAGGTGAGAGCTCCCTGGAGGGCTGGTTTCTTAGCAGAGGCCTACACATGAAGTTTATTATCCATCAGATACCTAGTCCGACCCCAAGCCTCTGGAATAGGGACAAAACAGATGGTATCAAGCCCCTCCCCTCCAGCCCAGACAGCCTTCCACAACTATAGGTCAGAGTCTCTTGACATCAGAGATGGGAGTGGGAGACAGAAAGCATGTAGGGGGAAGAGCTTTGACCCCTGGTCACAAATAAAAGATCATCTGCATTTGAGGAGACAAGGCTGTGGACCCTTTGCCCAGGTGGACCCCATCTGTGACCTGCTGACTTTAGCTTACCTTCCTGGGAACCTGCAGCTGCCATCCCAGACACCAAAAGATCCATATCCTGGATATTAGAAAAACAGATGCCTGGATATTAGGAAAACAGGAGAGTGGGGGATGGGTGGGGGATAGGCAGGCCCAGGGACACATGCGGAGCATTCTCAGACTTAGAGAAGGGTGAGAGAAACAGATTTGGGAGAGGCCCAGAAGAAAGCAGGCCCCCTGGAGAGGGGGGTATGTACAGAAGAGTTGCTTAGCTTTTGGGAGCTGGCAAGGTGGCGCAATGGCTGCCAAGCATGACAGCCTGTGTGAGGCCCCTAAGAGCCACATGAGGAAGAAGAGAACTGACCCACATACATCCCATGATGTGTGCATAGACACACATACAAACCATGACTGTAATTTTACATAAGATTGAAGCCTGACAAGGTGAACAAGGGGCCAGAAGTGTAGATTGTAGACAGAGAGGAGAGCAGAGGACAGAGAATGGCTGCATCTATTCACTGTCTCTTCTGACAGAGAGCGATGTGTGCAGATCCCTCTGGGGGTCTCTCTCAGCAGCAGATGCTAGAAGCATTTGGTGAGCCCCATGTGTGAGCTTCAACTGGGCTCACATAAACTGTTCAGAAGACCTCGCCTATGTGGTCAGAGTCATGTGGCTGCATATTTGGATGTGAATATGGGATCATGGATGTCACACTCAAACTTAGCTTATCTGGTAATATCTTGAGGTACAGCTTTGCTCTGGCTTTAGCCGGTGCTGAACTGGCAGCCTCAAGTCCATCCTGGTGCTAGCGTTTACTTTTTCCATATTTCTGGAAATAACACCTGCTTAACTATTTCCTCATCCTTTTTCTTGAAGCTCCACAAATAACCACACACACACACACACACACACACACACACACACACACACACACACCTTTTTTGTTTGTTTGTTTTTAACAGCTCAAACAGAAATTCCCTATGATGACAGGTTCTTATCTGAGGCCATCAGTGTGGCTGGAAACATGAGAGCAAGGAGACCACTGTGCTAGAGTCACTTACCACCAGCTCTAGGAGATGAGAAGAGTTTAGAATGAGTACATACATGAGGGTGTGAGGAGGAGGAGGGGCTTCACTAAGAGAAGATTAGGGTACCAGTAGTAAAATGGGAGAATGACTACATGGCAGTTAACACACACCCAGAGGTGAGGTCAATAAACCTCTGCTTGGTGATGTGAGCTCTGAGTTCCAATGTCCCACTAAGATGAATAGGTCATCCAAGATTGAGCAAAATGGTCCCTAGCTGCTATCACCATGTGGGAGGGTACTATCAGGCTGGGAACTGGGACCCAGTGCATATAAAAGGCTGTACTTCCCTGTTTGGCCCTTAAGTTGCCAAACTGGGCCCACCATCAAGCTGCAGTCCAGCTCCACGGCCATCCAGCTCCACAAATGGGCCTTCTTCCATCCTTGGGCATGGTATCTCCACTGAATGACCTCCAGGCAGAGACAAGCTGAGCCATCTTGAAGGTTGGCTATCTATTAGAAAAAGAAACAACCCTCATATGTCCCCTCAATGGCCCTGCCACCCCATGCTGGATACTAGCCAGAGGAAGCCTTTAATAAGAGCCCGGTATCTGCAGGAGGGAGATGAGAACCCTCTGTGTAAATATCCAAGCTCCTTATCTCCCACCAGGTATTTACTGGTCAGTGCTATGGCTCCCCATGTTATTTCAGCTTGTCCTTTGCAGGGAGAATTCCAGGCTGAGTCGCTGAGTCGGTGTAAGGAAGCTTGGAGAGGAAGTGGGAATGCCAGGCTGTAGAGTGAGCCTGGCTGCTTACTCATCTGCAGGAGTTCTCTCCTCTCCTCTGCAGGAGACAGCCATTGCTCAAGTGGGCACGTGTTTGTGGAAGCCCCCATTTCTCAGGTGACCCTGCTTCCCATGAGGGTCAAAGGTCCAGCACAGAGTGGATGATGCCTGGAGTAGAGTTGGGAGTGGTCAGGGTTACAGATGGGAAAAGAGAAAGAAGTCATAGAGTCAGAAGGGGATGCAGGCAGATGTGAATCCCCAAGGCTCACATGGTGAAGGGACTAAAGACAAGGAACTGAGGTTTGAAGTAAGGGGCAGAGGTGGAAGATGAGCTCTGTCAGAGGGACGTGGAGCCCATGGAAGAGCGAACCTTATAGTATCAGCTTGGTGTGCCTGGAGCTGCGTGTACCCACATTTATGCCAAAGACTTTACCAAAGTCAGGACACAAGAACATGGGCCTCATATGAAAGTCCTTCAAATCCTTTCAATCCCTCCAGTTGGTTCAAGAGATCATCTCAGTTTGGCCTTGTAGGTCTTTAATGCATCTTTAAAGCCCGTTAATCTCCTCTTTACAAAGAGAATAGATCTTAGGCGGAGGCTCTCGGGCCAGGCGCTTTGGCTGGACCAGCACTATGTGGCTTAGTTTTCCTCATGTATAATTTTAACCGTCTGTCTCATGGCACGCTACACTGCTTCTCCTTTTGGTTATGGGAAATGTACATTTCATTTTCAAATGTCTTTGTTCCGGTTGCAACAAGAAAATCTAAAGATGAAAGTGCAGGGGTTTTGCTTTGTTTTGCTGTGTTTAATGATATAGATGGGTTAGAAGACGGCTCAGCAAAGACACTTGCCATTGAGCCTGATGACCTGAGTTGAAAATTCCTGATTCCTTGATAATACAAACCGAAGAACCTGCTCCAAGCTAAGCCACTAGCATATGACATACCCTGTCATGACCCTTGCTCAGGTGGACAGCTTCCAGCCCAGAACTTGGCAGGCACAGCTGCAGCTCTGTGGGTCCCTGGTCCCCGCAAAGCGTATACCTGCAAAAAGAAAAGCACATAGCCTCTCCTGTCCCAACAGGACAGAAATGTTCCCTGAACTCTCCATGTCCTCATAGAGTTAGTATGTTTCTGATAGGTCACCACTGTGTTCCCTCACCATCCAAGTGCAAAGGTATAGCCATGCACAGCACACTGTCATTCCAGCCTGTGATGGACCACACATACCATAGTGGTCCTGTGAGATAGGAAAGGAGCTGAAAATTTCCCCTGGCCTAGTAACCTCACAGCCATCATAGCACAGAGTGATGGTGGTGTTAAAAAACTACCACGCCCTAAAAGTAGGGTACACGGTGAGATGGCTCAGCAGGTAAAGGTGATTGTCACCAATCATGATGACCCAATTCAATCCTAAGAAAGACAGAAACAGCCTCTGCAAGCTGTCCTCCAATCACCATGCGTGTGCTATGGCATCACATGCACACAATCAATAAATATAAAAGGTTTTTTTTATTATTATTGTTTCTTTGAATTTTTATTATTGTTATAAATAAGCATGCAGCAAACTATACAAATGATAGTTCAGTGAACTTTGGTAAATTTAACACTGATGGGACCATTCTTACAATCAATACACTGGGAATGTTCATTGTACTGATTTACATCTCCATACAGCATGAATGTAATAGCTATATGACGTAGTCTGCACATATATATTCTATTGCTGTCTTATTGATAAACACATGTTTTATCTTTTCATTGAAGTTCAAAATCAATATTCATTTGCATCTAACTATATACATACATTCAAGTTCTTTATCAGGATAAAATCATGAAATATTAATCTTAAGTTTATGCATATTTTACTTTAGTCATACTGCAAAATAATCTTAAAGCATTTTTTTGCTATGTTTCCTTTGTACCTAGGAAATAAGTCATAAGACAGCCTTATAGTGCCCTAACACAACAGCTTCATGTAGGTTATAAGCCCTGTGATCATTTCTATCTCTAACAATGCTCTCTTATTTTTTTCATATTGTCTTTGTATATTGTTTTATAAATACCTAGAATTATGTAAAAAATCTCCTTGTCTTTTGACTCTGTTTTCTCCTATTTATATTAAAAAATTATCTGGTCTTTGCATTTCAGTTCTTTTTTTTTTCCTTCTTTATTTTGTATTTAACAAAAAAAAGTAACATGAATTTAAAATGAGAAAAAGTTAACAATAACTATGAACAGGATACGAATCATAAGCATGGCTTATCAAGGGTGGTAGTGCAAATAAGATTGCTACACATATATTTACTATGTGTTCAGCTTTCCCTCTGAAATTTTTTTTCCCATCCCTGTATATCCTCATTCAAGGTCCCTTCCCCCTCCCACCACATCTTGACATTTCTCTTCTCTGCAACTCCCCATCCCTTCGCTGGGCAGGGAGCAGACAGTCCTATGGTCCCACTGACCCAATA
>PVIH01013428.1:0-58482 GCA_004025045.1 Sigmodon hispidus
TTCCTCTTCATTGCTCAGTTCAGGTCTTGTATTTGTAAGATTGCCACTCTCTTCTGGAGTTACCATGTTGTCCTTTGTATTATTATGTAATTTCTTGCACTGACGTTTGCCCATGGCTTCAGTGGTTCACGATTAGATGGGTCCTGGTCAGTTGTGGCACTTGGGTTTGTGTGTCTCCTGTCACCTCTCTGGTCAGGGTTTGATTCTGTCTTTAAGAGACCCCTGCAGTTGTTGGTTTGCTCAGTTCGAGGTCGTGGTGGGTAGCTGTGCAAATTCCCTCAGCAGGAGCTGTGGGTGTGGCCAGGGGCAGAGTTCAGCTGCCCCTGCTCCAGAGTGCGCTGGGACTCTGCAGAGAGCACCTGGTCCCGGGGGCGGAACCGGAAGCAATGGGAGCTCAGCTCTCCCTCCCAGGCCAGGATACAGGCGCTGAGGCCTGCCGATCCCTCCTCACCTCTGGTCAGGTTCCGAATCTGCCCCTCAGAGACCCCTGCAGTCGGTTCGCTCATTTTGCTCAGTTCGAGGTGGTAGTGGGGAGCCGTGCAGATTCCCTCAGCAAGAGCTGTGGGTGTGGCCAGGGACAGAGTTCAGCTGCCCCTGCTCCAGAGTGCGCTGGGACTCTGCAGAGAGCACCCGGTCCCGAGAGTCTTTATATTTTAAATTGATGAGGATAAAAAAATTTTTAAAAAGAAAACAGTGAACTGAAACAGACTTACATATAACATTTTCTGAATTAAACATACATAGAACATAAATATATATAAGTTTTTAGGTGCATTGGCATTGTGTAATAGGAGAACATTTTGTGCAAATAGCAAATAATTTTGAACAATTTGTTGAATTAAACTTATATTATTTATTTTCTTGTTCATGAGAAATTGGTGCAAGTAAAATAATATTCACTGGGGTTTTCAAATGAGAAAGAATTGTTGAATGTCTGGCTGAAGATCATAGGTTTATAGAGCACTTCAAGCAACCTCATACTCAGAAATCAAGCAAAAATTTTTCTAATCAGTTGGTAGGTTAAGAGAGAAAAAATAACATTAAGTGAATATTGTGAAAAATAACTCTCAATGTATAATTTTTATCTTAGCGATTTTTAAGTGAACAAACATTTCCCAGGATAAGAATTTTGACATGAACACAGCACATTCTGGGATATTGAGATTTAGATTTCCTGTTTGGAAGAAAATTTATCAAAACTTGGATTTAATTTTCATTTCTACTGACTAGTTATGAAATGCATGGCAGTTCTAGGATTTCTTTTCTGTGTGTAAGAAATATTACATATTACTTACGTATATACATACATGCTTAGGTTCTCAGCACTGATATGGCTGCTAATAACCTGTACCCATGTGATAGCTTACAACCTTCTTTAACTCCAGTTTCAGAAGATCCTAAGTGTTTTTCTGGTCTCCATAGATGTACATGAATGGGATGCACAGATATGTAAGCAGATAAAACATGCATACAGATTAAAAAATAAATCTCAAAAACATATTGATCATTTTTAATTAAAAAGAACTCTTAAAAAAGAAATAGGATATCTGTATAAGCCTAGAATGAGTAAGATAGTTGCTATGTAAAAGCAGAGCAGTATGTCAAGTATACATGCCCTCACTTGAGAATTCTACCATATATTAAATAATGTATCAATACTTTTTGATTTTTCAGGATTTTTGTTGAAAGTTTGAAACTTTTCAAAACTTTTTGAAAAAATAAAAAATACTTGAAAACTCATTTATCCTAATGACAAAGCCAGATAACAAATATGCAAATAAGAAAATTTCAGATGCTTTTTCACATTAAAACATTCAACAGATTACTAGCAAGCCAAATTCAACAATATATTAAGATTATTGATGATGATCAAATGGGATGGCTTGAGCAGCATACATCAGACAACCATACCAGCCTAAAGACAAAAACCAAATAATCTCATGAGGTACAGATAATATACCTGACACATTTTTACAGTATTTCATCACAATAATATACAATGATTTTTCTATAAAAATAAACACACCTTAAAACAACACAAGCTTTAAAGTCACATATGGCATATCCATAGCAATTTAGAATCCGGATCTGAGATAAGAAAAGAATACACTGCTTTGCCAGTTTTATTCTACATGGTGGAACTTGTTATGGTTTGGATAGAAAATGTTTCCAAAGGCTTCTGTGTTTCAAATTAATGGCTCTATTGAGGAGCTGTCTGAATCATTGAAGCTTATGACTCATCAGAAGGGCTTTTCAGTGATAAGTCCACAGAACAGTGGACCTTTGGGAGGTGTTGTTGGAAGAACTATTTCACTGGAGTATGCTTTAAAAGGTATTTCTTCATGGTATTTTCTGTCTATTTCAGTCTTTCTGTTTTTGCTGGCACTGTGAAGTGGAAAGCTTCTTCTGCTTTAGCCCCTGAAGCCATGATATTTTGATTTTTCAAAGATTGAGAGTAATAGAGCCATCTGAACACAGAGTGCAATTTCCCTACCTAGAAATTAAATGGTTCATCTTTGAGTATTTTGTTAACACCATGAAGAATCTCCCTAATTTATTACCGAAAATCCTGGCTAAACAAGAGAAATAAAAAGTCATCAAAATGAAAAAAATTGAATAAATGTGTTAAATCAGTTAGATCATAAACTCAAAAAGAATTCTATCCAAATTCTGTTGGAATTAAAAAATTCAGCAAATGTATAAGGTATAAAATGAAGGAATGACTGAAAATGTAGATGACCTTCTTATATACCAGTAATTAGCTGTATAAAAAATATCAAGAGAAAGTTCCTATTTAAATTAGCTGAAAATTAAAATTCTTGAAAACAAAGTAAACCATGTATATAAAATATCTGTTTACAGAAATCTATAAAACTTTAATGAAGAAAATGAGAGCATGTCTTCTAACCATGGGTTTGAAATGCTAATCTTGTAAAAAGCCCTGCAGGTCCCATCCCTTACTGATGAGTGATTGGCAGTAGATATTTTTTGAGGATATGAGACTAATTCTTTCTTAAATACATAGCCATTAATGGAATTTTTATGCTCCAGTGCATGGCCCCACACTAAAACTTATGAGAAAAGCACTAACCAGATTTACAGATTTTTCAAAATATAAAAATACATGAATTCAAAAGGAGGCCTAATGGACATGTAGGAAGTCAGAGGAGAAGAAATGGGGACTGCATGTAAGCATGTTTAATTTTACACAGCTTTGATATATAAAAACAGAAAAATAAAAAATAATATTATAAAAGAAACTACATTAAATTTGTTACAATCCCTATCAAAACATTAATAAAATTTTTAACATAAAAAGTAATTCTCAAGTTCCTGTGGGACTACCAAATATGTCAAGTAGTCAAAACTATTTTACACAAAAAGAATAGGTCAGGAGAATCATATGACATGACTTCAAAATTACCACAAAGCTATCATATGAAACAGCATTGCACAATACTTACATAAAAACAGATACATGGGTCAGAATAGAGAGCCTGTAAATAAACTTATACATTTATAACCAAGTATCTTTGATGAAAATGTCAAACACACAGAGCAAGGAAGCTTCAGACTTGTCAACAAATGGTGCAGCATACTAGATGTATGTACAAAATAGTTGACATTAAAAGCTTGCATCATAAACAGAAATAAAAGAAATGTGATATGCAATCTTGCTCTTAAAATAACCCATGACTCTTATACTGTTTAGCCATGCAGCTTCAACTTCTTTCCTATGCTTTTGTTGGCATCTCTCTGGCATCTCTCTGGTATCTCTCTGGAATCTCTCTGGCATCTCTCTGGCATGTCTTCTCTGTTCTGCCTGTTCCCTGAGTTTTCTTAGTCTGATAGCCCTACCCACACTTCCCATCTTCCTTTGGCCAATCGATGTTTTTATTAAAATAGTAGGCAGGACAATTACTTACAATATAACAGAACATAGTTACTACAAATGACTGAAGGATGCAGATGCAGACACCCACAACAAAGCATTTGACCAAACTCCTTAAGTTTAATTAAAGACAGGGAGGAACAAAGGAGAATAAAGAGTGAGATGTAGAAAACCACAGAGTCAGCTGGTCTGAAATAATGGGAGCTCAGGGATTCTAGACTAACAGCTGGAGAGTTCACGTAAGACTGACCAAACATGAAAAGATCCTCTGAAGAAGGGGGACAGATGTGTAGATTGATCTATTAGTGGTCCCCCTGGTGGTGAGATCAGGAATTATCTGGAATACATAAACTGGGTTTTTAGAGCCCAATCCCTTTGGTGGAATGCCTTGGCTCAGCTTTAATACAGGGAAACTGGGTCCTGCCTCAACTTAATATGCTAGCATATGTTGACTACTCAAGGGAGGCCTTATCCCCTTTGAGAAGTGGATGAAGGTATGGGGGGAGGTGGATGAGCAGAAGAGGAGGAAGGGTGAACAATGGATAGTACATAAAAGAAAAAAATAACCCTTCTTAAATTAAAAAAAAAATAAGTTAAGAAAGCTGACCAAGCCTTTAAAAAGTATCTTTATAATTAATATATGCTAATAAAATTAATAAGTGAATATCCTGGACACAGAATATGAACAGACATTTCTATAAACTTGCTATAAAAATAGTCAAAAGGTATATATAGAAAAAGTTCATCATCACTCATCAAAAGAAAAATTAAAACTAGAAAGATATATCATTAATACCTATTCAAGACTCATTATCAAAATAATGAAAAATAAGTATTAGAGAGTTTTTGGAGAAGTTGATCTCATTCACAGAACTATATTGAATATGTTATTATAGCCACATGGAAATATTATAGAAATATCCCTAAATTTAAAAATAGACCTAGCATATGATTTGATAGTCCAATTCATGGGCATATATCTGAAGGACATAAACTCAGTATTGAAAAGATCTTCTATATTCACTTCTGCCTTATTCACAGCAACTGAGGTATAAAATCCATTGACGTTTTCTTTATTGACTCTACAAAATAAGAAAATTAACTTTATATATGTGTGTGTGTGTGTGTGTGTGTGTGTGTGTGTGTGTGTGTGTGTGTTGTGTATAATATAATAACTTTCATTCTTAAAAGTTAAAGAAAGGAGATTCAGGTACTTGCAAAGTATGGGCAAGTCCAAGGATGTTAAGTTATATAAAATAATCAAGTACAAAAAGACAAATAGGATTAATTTTAATTACTTTTGAAGATCCAAGCTTAAAACAAAACAAAAAATATACCTGAACTAAAAATTAGTTATAAGCTTATTTATTTATTTGCCTTGGTGTTTTGCCTAGAACTGGAACTACGGACAGTTGTGAGCTGCCATGAGGGTGCTGAGAATTGAACCCCAGTCCTCTGGAAGAGCAGTCAGTGCTCTTAACTGCTAAGCCTCTCTCCAGCCCTGCATAAGCATACTAAATTAAAACTAATATCTTATTAAGTTATTAATAAAATATGTAAATTTTAACGAAGGTGGAATTGATAGTTAAAATATTCTACCATGGACTTTAATGATTCAAAGTTCTTATTAATTCAACAAACTTCAACTCCCTTTATCAACATTTACTTATATCTACTTTGTGTGTGTGTGCATGTTTGTGTGCATGTGTGTGTGTGTTGTGTGATATATACATGCATGACTGCCAGAGAATTGTTCCAGTTGGCTGTCTTCCTTTGTCATTCTCTACCTTGCTCTTTTAAAATGGAGTTCTTTCTAAAATTGGAACTCCAATTTTTGTTTGACTCATGAACAGTCTTATGGATCCCATTCAGCCTTGAACTCTTTATGTAACCAAAGATGGCCTTGAACTCTTAAATTTCCTGCCTCCACCTAATACTTCCTGAGATCACCACTGAATGTAACTTTTTACAGTTTTTCTTCACTCCCTTCAACACTTCCTCTTTATTGATATTGTTAAAATAAATCTTTACTTAAGAATGCAAGCACAGTGTATGTAGACATACTTGTCAACAAATATTTACTAAATAAGATCATCAATAGCCAAAGATAAAGTAAGGGACTCCAAGAGATACAAGAGAAGAAAAAAATATATCCCACACCAAAAGAATATATTAATTTATATGTGGGAAGAAAACCTGTGATAATGGAAAACATTTGGTATGTAAAAACTTCAACACAGAGTTTCCTAAGAAAATTCAAAGGCAGAGCAAGGATTTTTAGAAAGGCAAAATGCAATGACTCTATTTTATTTGTTAAGACTACTTATGAGCTACGATATAACAACCTCCAAGACCAAATGGAAGGGATGAAAGCATTTTCTAGGGACAACTAACAGATTCACAATCATGAAGTCTGGAAAGATTCAAATGCCAATATTACCTCTGAAAACGGAAGAAAAACCCTCTTCCAGCTCATACCTTGAGTTCTGGTATCGTCAGATTGTCTCTGGTATGAATTCCATCACACTGGTTCTAAGGTAGTGAGGAAGCTAGGAACCATCATCAATTACAGCTTCATTGGGGGCAGGACCAATGATATAATATGGCTGGGTAATAATCACTGCGTCAAGGTGAATGTGTCATCCTTTCACTGCCTGCCTTATTCTTGTGATCTACCATTTTATTTAGCAGAACCAAGAGAGGAGCCTTTTGGAAACCAGAAAATTTGGTCAAGGGAGATTGTGATAAGACAGCATAAAAGTTGAATTTACAGAACTCTTAATAATATCTTAATATATGCACTTGTATGCTCTAAGATATTGAATAGAGTATAAATCTTTCATGATAATTTACTACTTTTATGACATTATCTCATAATTTTACCACACAACATTTAGCTTCATCACTGCTAATGTATATATCTCTATGGAGAAAAAGTACAAAGGATTCCTGAGAGGTGAATGAACACACCATGATAATCACTGACTATTTAAAGGCCATTACCAAAAGGAAAAAAATATTTTACTTCATTCCTATTGTGTTTTGTGCAAGCAAAATTTTAACAAATTAATGTAGATGAGAAGAAATTAGGCACTAAAGAGTATCAGTGAGGGGGATAATGAATATCTAACAAATTCCAAATGAGAAAGAACAAAGGAAGGATGAGTAGTGAAATATGACACTAATGAGCAACAGCCGTAAAACATTTTTCATGATTTTTCTACCCTTGCAGGTAAAGCAGTAAATTCCTGGTTGTGTTCAAGATGTCAGTTAGCTTATAGACCTCTTGTCCTCCATGGGGAGAGAGGACATCTACCTTCAAGCTTGTGTGAATACTGGATGACCTCAGGTACTTGCTGGATACTGACCAAAAACATAAGGTTCTGACCAAATTTTATCTCTGTATGAAGTTCATAGAACTACCAAGGAATCAAGCAAAAGACATGATTCAAATGGAAGCCAGTGATATCAATCAACCTTATAACACAGATAAAAATTTATCGTCTCTGACCAATTAATACTCTCTGAAAGATGTCTCTCAACTCTATTTGTGTTCAAGGGAAGGGAATTATACAATATGTGGGCACCAGAAGTCTAGTATCATTGAGGATGGATGGCGTTATAGACACAACCCTTCAAAGCCTTGGTATAGAATTGAAACAAACAGGATTACCTTCTTTTGCATTTTAACAGAATTCATAACAAGCTGGCATCAAAATTTTGCATGAATAATCCATTTAATACATTTAAAAGAATGACATATTTTTGTTTATATAATACATCAAATTAGGGGAAAGCATAACTAGATTCTTTTGAGTTACTTTTTCACAAAGTTTTAGTTTATGGCATAAAGTGATTTGATCAACTCAGTAGAATAGTATATATGGCCATGTTGACCCCCCGTGTGAGTGTGTGTACCTGCTCATGCAAATGAATATGAAGATGGTTGTGTGTGTGCAGGCGTGGTCCGAGGTCTACTCTATTTGCTGTACATCTTTTGTTTTGAAAGGAGGTTAATTCACTTTAATTGTTTACATTTGTTGGCCATAGAACTCAAAGGATCTTCTTCACTTTTCTGTACATGGGTGCTGAGGACCAAACTTAGATCTTCAGTCTTGAACAGAAGTCACTTGATGGACTGAGCCATCTCTCCTGCCTCTCCCCATGAGCCCTATGTTGTGTTGTTCCTTCCTGGAAAAGACATTTGCCAAAACTTCAAGTCTCACATCATCTTTTTATTGGAAAAGAATATTAAGCAAGAAAGTTCTCAATAACATAATCTGTTATCATAGACACTACAGATGGGGGAGACTGAGGTAAGACTGACAGGTTTAGTATGATTAACACTTAGGGTAAGTGGTTGAAAAAGTTTCCATTTCTCAATACCAATGAGACTCTACCTGTGGAAATTATAGTGTTAGAAAGCAAAATAGGAACTCAAGGTTTTAAGAGTTATAATTGACAATCTGACATTTTCATAACCAAACTTCTAGAATAAAAAAAATGTGCTTTCTTGCTTTGAAATTTTTAAATTAAATGGGTCTGTTTGTATGGTTTAACTTTTTTCCTCTTTTCATTATTATATTATTAGCTGCAGAATGAATGAATCCAGATGAAGTTATATTAACCAGGAGCTTTAGTTTGATAAACTTGTTTTAATTTTTGTGTTGTTAACATGTCTTACATTTGGAGAAAATACACTACAAGAAAAATGCATTGTGTAATGTGAAAAATCATAACATCTTTGCATATGCAGTATTAATGATAAAATTATATACAAATAAATTTCTAGCTTCTATGAAGCCTGTCATTTGGCCCACTGGTCATTCAAACTTTGCAATAAGCATTATTTTATTACATTTATTTTATTTTTGTATGTGCCTGCATGATTTTATGTGTAACACATCTTTTTCATGGCACACATGTGGAGGGCAGAAAACTTGCAGAAATTAGTTCTTTCCTTCTATCCTATTGGCTCAAGGGATTAAACTCAGGTTTTAAGGCTTATCATCAAGACCTTCCATCTACAATCTTCCTTGCAGCTGATAGGAGAAGATGCGAAGACCACAGCTAAACATTAGGCTCAGCTCTAGGAACCCAAAAAAGAAGGGGAAAGGATTGTAGGAGCCAGAGAGATCAAGGTCACCAAGAGAACAAGGCCCACAGAATCAACTAAGCAGGACTCATAGGGGTTCATATTACTGAAAAGGCATCACAGAGCCTGCATGCGTCTTAGATAGTTCATCTGTATATATATTATGTGTATATATATATATGTATACATATATATTATGTTTGTTTAGTTTTGGGTTTCATGGGACTCCTTACAGTGAGAGAAGGGGTGCCTCTGATTCTTTTTCCTGCTCTTTGGACCCCTTTCCTATTACTAGGTTACCTCATTAGGCCTTAAAATGAAGGTTTGTGCCTTGGCTTACTACATATTTTTATGTCATGTTTAGTTGATATTTCTGGAAAGCAAAAGCTAATCTTGCAGAGGATCCAGGTTTGGTTACCACCACCCCTAGTGGGAGGCAGACAATCAACTGTAGGTTGGTTCCACTGAACCTACAACAGTTCTGGCGTCCATGGGCACTGCATAAATGTGTTACACACACAGACAAGTAGACATGCACAGATAAAAATAAATCATTAAATTGGAGGGGCTAGCCAACATATACTCCTTTACTAGGAAGCCTTGCTAAGTTCTCTTTATAGATTCCAGGAAGTTCCCACTGCACTAGGTTTCCACATCACACCTGATATGTCTCCAAGTTCCAATTGTCTCTCCCCCCATACTCTCTCCTTTTGTTTTGCCTCCCCACCTGATCTGTCTGTCTTCTTCCCATTCCTACCATTTTAAAATCTACCAACAAAATATATTCTATTTCCCCTTCCCATAAAAAAACCATGCCTCCTCCATAGAGCTTAGGCAGAGCTGTGTTTTTTTTGTTTTTGTTTTTTTTTTAATTCTGGCTCCCAAAAACCATGGGAAGAGTTAGTATTAACAGTAAACAGTAAATGCTAAGCCAATGGCTTAGGCTTCTTAGCAACTAGCTTTTACAACTTAAATTAACCTTTATTTCTTATTATCTACACTCTACCATGTGATGATATCTTTATTTCTTATAGCATGTCATATACCTCCTGCTTCTTTTTGTGCATCTCCTGGCAAATACACTCTCCTTCTTTCCTGTACTCTCTTTTTATCTGCAAGTTTGGCATAATATTTGCCCACATAACTATTGACCATTCAGTTCTATATTAACTAATGAAAATAATACAACATCACAGGGTACAAAAAGATTGCATAGCATTTTCCCTGTTTTCTAATTAAAAAGAAAGGTTTTAGAGTTAACATTGTAAAAATCAATCATCAAGTAGGAATTACAATTACAATATCCAGTCCAATTGTATTGGACAAATTTAGAGAAAATAATCTATTATCTGTATTATCCTTGTGAGTCTAAAGTTTTATACCTAATTTGCCTTTTATCACAATGAAGAAAAACTTTTAAGTCTAATTATTTAGTCTTTAACTTCACCAAAAACCTCAGAAGCATATAGTATTACCTAATGACAGAGGCATCTGGCTGCCTGGACAATCACCCAAAGATCTTGCACAACATTGGGGCATTCATCTTTGGTATATAGGCCTAATCTTCTGAGAGGCAGGGAATTTTAAAAGATTGCCCTACTTTGCCTTGGCAAAGTTTGACAGCTTTCTTCTTTTGCATCCCACTGGTCCAGTTTGAACAATACACTGCCAGCAATTGAAGCAAGGTCAGTTTTTTTGCCCAAATGGCTAGCTTCTGTCATAAAAAAAACAAATTGCATATGAAGGTCTATTGATGTCCCATATCTTTTTTGAAGTTAATTGGTGCTTCCAGAAATAGATTTGTCTTACTGTCAAGAAAACTCTAATGTTATTTAAACATTTTACGTCCATATTCTGTGGGTCTTTGAAGTGTTTGGGGATCATTTAAGTATATCTGTTTAACCTGTAAAATATACCTAATATGACTACAAGTTTAATTATTATAGATAACTATTGACATGTATTTCTTAATTATACATTACATTTTTAAATGAGTTGTATAAACACAATGCCCCAAATAGAGTAGAAACATACATACAGTATAACAAAAATAACTTTAAATTTAGATTAATTCATCAAAATATCTCAATCAAGATGTCTACATCAAAATATCTTGATAGAGATATTTTGACAGAGGGGGGCATTATAGGATTAGTGAGAATCCTAGAGCAAGGAAAATTCCTAGGAATCCATGCAATGACTCCAATAGGATGACCAACGATAGTGGAGAGGGTGCCTGAACACAACTTTCCAAAAACTAAGATTGGCAAATGCCCTGTAACCATGAGCCTTCAAATAGTAACTATATAAAAGAAGACACAGAGATCCAAGGAAAGCACCAGTCATAGCTCCAGTCAAAGAGAGGGAGAATGGATAATAGGAGCAAGAGGGTTAAGATCATAATAGGAAAATCTACAGAACTAACTGAATCAAGCTCATGGGAACTCACAAACTCTAATTTGAATGCTGTAAAGCCTTCATGGGACCTAACTAGGCCCTCTGCATGAGGAAGACACTTGTGTAGCTTGATGTGTTTGACATGCCCCAGATAGTGGAACCACAATTTATCCCTGGTATTTGAGGTGGATTTTTGGAGCCCATTTCCTAGGATGCCTTGCTCAGTCTTGATTTGAGAGGGAGGGGCTTGGTTCTGCTTCAACTTAATGTACCAGGCTTTGTTGATTATTTATGGGAGGACTCACTCTTTTAGAAAAGTACATGGAGGTGGTGTAGGGAAAGATTGAGGGAGCAGGAGAAGAGAGGGATAGGAGGGAGAACTATGGTTGGTATGTGAAATGAATAGAAAAATTTAAAAATTCATACAAATGTAAATTATTTTGAGCTTAATAGTTCCTTAGGTAGTTAAAGTAGACTTAAAAAATCTATCATCTACCTTCATTCTTTATTTCTTCTTCTTCTTCTTCTTTTCAGAAAAAGATACCTGAATCTCACTCCTTTGAATGTCATTTTCTTCACTATGACCAGTAACAACTTTCAAATTTTCATAATCCATCTTTTGGAAATGGCACCATTGTTTTCTCTAGACTGTTTTCTGTTATCTGGGTGCACTGTCATCTTTGGGGAACCTTGAGAAAATCAGGATGATGTTTAAGTCTTGGCTAGAGTAGTTTGTGAGGCTAGAACATCTCAGCCAGAAGTCTTGAAGTTATTGTTGATGCAGAACTCTGAGTCCTGCCCTAAACCAAGGCTGAAAGACACCCTCTCTAGGAATCCCAGGGGACACATAGCAGACAACTGGGCCACAACTCCTAAGCAAGCTATCTTGTCACAGACAGACATCTCTCTGGACTGCATGGACACCATGTCCAAAACAGAGTGAGAGAGGATGTCTTCAGACCATATTTACATCATGGCCTGAACAAAGTGAGCATTCATGAACACTGTGTGTTCAGAGCAGTCAGGAGAAACACAACCCCTAAGATCTAAAATCTGATGCAGAGTGAACAAGGAAGCAATGGGCAGATGCCAGAGCAAGAACAAGGCACCACCAGAAAAGCTGGTGGTACTACAGCAGCAAACATGAACAGAGCAATAAAAAGAAAAGAGAGGAAAGTATTAAAAATATATTTATAAAGATTATAGAAGCCTTAAAGGAGGATGTAAGAAAATTCCCTTAAAAAATAGAAAAAAATACAAATAAAAAATTGGAAGAGATGAACAAATCATTGAAACAAAACCATGAAAGAGAAAACCAACGAATAAAAGAAACATTCTAGGAACAAAAAATTAAAATAGAAACAATACAGAAGGCACAAAATAAGGCAAAGGTAGAAATAAAGAATCTGAAGAAATGAGCTGAAACTACAAATAAGAGCATAACCAACAGATTCCAAGAGAGGAAAGAGAGAAACTCTGGAATATGATTCTTATCCTCTTTTTAGTTATTGTTAACTTTTCCTCATTTTAAATTCATTTTACTGTTTTTTTTTGTTAAATACAAAATAAAGAAAAAAAAGATACAGTTGTAACTCTAAAAAAAAAAGAAAGAAATAGATAAATCAATCAAAAAGAAGAAAGAAAAAAAACACTAAAACCAAAAAAGCCATAACACAAAACATTTAGGAAACTTGAGACACCATGAAAAAAACCAAACCTAAGGATAATAGGAATAGAAGGAGAAAAATAGCAGCTCAAAGGCACAGATAATGTATTCAATAAAATCATAGAAGAAAACTTTCCCAACTTATAGAAGGAAATGCCTATAAAGATACAAGAAGATTACAGAATACCAAATAGATTAGACACCTTAAAAAAGTCTGCTCACCACATAATAATCAAGCCAAAAGACATACGGACAAAGAAAAAAATTTAAGGGCTACAAAGGAAAAGGGCCAACTTACAAATGAAGGTAGATCCATCAGAATAACACTAGACTATTCAATCAAAACAATGAAAGCAAGAAGGTGCTGGTCAGAAGGTATACAGACACTAAAAGAGCAAGGCTGCCAAGGACACTGTCAATAGGACAAAACGACAGCCTACAGAATGGGAAAAGATTTTCACCAACCCTAAAAGTGATAGAAGACTGATCTCTAAAATACATAAAGAACTTAAGAAACTAGAGCCCAAAACCTTGAATAACCCAATCAAAAAATGGGTTTCAGAATTAAAAAGGGAATTCTCTGCAGAAGAATTACGAATGGCTGAAAGGCACTTGAAAAAGTGCTCAACTTCTTTAGCCATCAGAGAAATGCAAATCAAAACAACTTTGAGATACCACCTGACACCTGTCAGATTGGATAAGATAAAAGTCACATATCACAGCCTATGCTGGAGAGGTTGTGGAGCAAGGGGAACTCTGCTCTATTGTTGGTGGGAGTGTAAGCTTGTTCAGCCACTCTGGAATGCAGTATAGTGGTTTCTTAGAAAACTGAGAATCAATCTCCCCAAGGATCCAGGAATATCACTTCTGGGTGTATACCCTAAAGATGCACATTTGCACTCCAAAGGCATTAGCTCAGCTATGTTCATAGCAGCATTATTCGTAATAGCAAGAACCTAGAAACAACCTAGATTCCCCTCAACTGAAGAATGGATTAACAAACTGTGGTACATCTACACAATGGAGTACTACTCAGTAGTAAGAAAAATGATATCCCAAAATTTGCAGGCAAATGGATGGATTTGGAGAATATCCTCTTGAGTGAGGTGTCTGAAACCCTGAAAGATATGCAGGGGATGTACTCACTCATTAGTGGACCCTAAACAAAAAAATCAAAAAGCAAAGCATGTCCAAGCTGCAAATTACAACCCCTGAACAGCTTTGCTTCTGCAACACCTGGGAGTGGCTCCTTGGATTCTCCCCTCTCTCAAGAAACATCTGACTCAGTCTTGATGTTGGGGAGAGGAAATTGGATCTGCCAGGAGTGGATGCTGAACTGAGAAATATTGGGAACTTGGGACCTTCTGCCATGCTTGGGAGGTTGATGGGGAGATGTGGAGAAGAGAGAATGACTGGAGGGGGTGGGAGGGGAAAGAGTTCTTGAATAAGGATATACACAGATAGAAAATGTGACTTTATTAATAATAAAAACAAACTGAGAAAAAAATTTAAAAAAGAGCATGACTGCCAACACAGACTACTATACCCAACAAAACTATCAATCACCATAGATTAAGTAAGCAAGATATTTCATGACAAAGCCAGATTAAAACCATACGTACTCATAAATCCAGACAGAGGAAAATTTCCAACCTAAGAAACCTAGATACACCTATAAAACCACAAACAAGTGATAAGCCCACAGAAGAAAATCCCAAAGAAAGGAAATATACACAAGCTACCATCAAAAATAACAAGAAATAACTATCAGTGTTCATTAATATCCTCTAATATCAATGGACTCAATTCACCTATAAAAAGGCATACCCTTACATGATTGATACGAAAACAAAAGCCATCCTTCTGCTGCATACAAGATTGAAGGAGGCTTATTTATCTTATTGATTTTTTTTTTCAAAGAACCAACCCCATTTAATTGATTTTTGTATAGTTCTTTTGGTTTCTATTTTAATTGATTTCAGCTTTCAGTTTTATTATTTCCTCCCATCTACTGCTTTTGGGTGTGATTGCTTCTTTTTCTTTAGCATTTTGATATTTGTTGCTAAATTGCTAGCATAAGATTTCTCCATTTCCTTTAAATGTGCACGTTTAGTGCTATGGACTTCTCCTTTTAGCACTCCTCTCATGTGTCCCATAAGTTTGAGCATGTTATGGATTCATTCTCATTAAATTCTAGGAAGTCTTTAATTTTTTGATACAGTAGTTATTCAGTAGAAAGTTGTTCAGTTTTCATGAGTTTGTAGGCTTTCAGATGTTTCTGATGTCAAAATCCTTTAATATGTGGTGTTCTAATAGAATGCAGAAGATTTTTTTCATTTTTCTTGTATCTGTTGAGACATGCTTTGTGACTGAGCATTTGGTCAGTTTTGGACTAAACTCGAGTTGATCAGAAGAAAGTATTTTTGTGTATGTGTTTGGGTGAAATGATTCATAAATATCTGTTAGGTGCAATTGGAGAGTTGTTGGCTACTGCCAAGTTGTGGGTGCCGCAACTCTGCCCTTAGGGTATGGTAACATTCTGGCCATAGATATGGTTCACAGGAATCATGGGTAGGACTGTTTAGTCCTCATCAATGAAATTCCTCAAGGTGCAGAGCTATAGTGTCCAGTTTAATAGATTCATCTTCAAAGTCCTGGAACACCTAAGGCTCAGGGAACATTGGGGAAGGGAGCCTGGTAAAACTTTAAGACCCAGATAATTAGAGATTTTGCTGTGAGATAGTATATCCTAATAACATCAGAAGCTATACCTATAAAACCTCACCAACATGATTTTCCAAATGTGAGCTGACCAAGGATCCAAGAATGATTCCAATGGGCAGGTCAAACCTAATTGAGATGAGCACAGCAACTGATCATCCAGTACCAAATGGGTAGTCTTAAAAATATGCCTATCATTAATATTATATAAAATCAGTAGGTTACATTTAGGTTTTATACATATCCAAGGAGTGATGACATTCTTATAAAAAATTTTTCAGAATGCAGACAGTTGGCTTGCACCTGGTACAGTACCAGAGTAATCTTCGGACACAAACCTAAAAGAGGCATACAAACTACAGATCAAATGTGCATACTGGCATACAGTTACAAAATCTCTAATAAAATATTTTTAAATCAGTGAAAAATTATATAGTACTAAATGTATTTTATTATCAAGAGGAAATTATCCTGAGAATGCAAAATTCACTAGAAAATCAACTCTAACATTAAAGAAACAGAAGAGAGAATTTATGATCAGTTACAAAAATATGGAGAAATAATGACAGAAATACAAACACTATCATAGATTTATTTTTGTAGTACACTTTAAAATCCTAAGCATTCTTAATTTGGTGGAGAGAACCTCTCAGAACACTATGACTAATATTACGTTTTGTGGTGAAATACCACACAAGTATGGATATAACATATGAATCCTGGGACAGACCCCCTTAGTTGGATACCTGGCACCATCAGCAATATTAAATATTTCAAGTCATTAAATATGTCTGTCTCTCAGCTAGCCTATTTCAAAATGAAAGATAATTACTGTGTCCATCTCAAAATACAATGTTGAAGTTGAAATTAGCTCTCATACAAATCTCTTAGACTGTCCACACATCAAATTGCACATAATATATCATAATGTATATGTATGTGTGTGTGTGTGTGTGTGTGAGAGAGAGAGAGAGAGAGAGAGAGAGAGAGAGAGAGAGAGGAGAGAGAGAGAGAGAATTTATCACATGCTGAGGTACCTCTGAATATAAGTTACAGTTGTGTGGCTTTAGCAGTTTGTGGGCCCTCTGGCCATGGAACCAGGATTTATCCCTAGTGCATGAACTGGCATTTTGGACCTAATTCCCTATAGAGGGGCTTGCTCCTGCCTCAATCTGATATTCCAGACTTTGTTGACTCCCAGTGAGAAGCCATATCCTCTTTGAGAAGTGGATGGAGGGAGCATCTGGGGGGTGAGTGGGAGGAAAGGGGGAAAGGGGAACTGTTGTTGATAAGTAAAAAATAAAAAAACAGAAGAACAACTTTTAAATAAAAAAGTCAAAAAATTACTTTTTAAAAAGTTAATTAAATAAAATGAAACCAAAGCAGATGTTTTCATGAATGACTATAACTCATGTGGTCTACTTATTTTTTTCTTGATTTAAGGATTTTTATACACATGACTCCATTGATGACATAAGTTATATATGAATAAGTAGAGAATAAACAGAATGCTTTTCTAAATCATGATTTGTGGAAAATGAATATTTAGTATTAGTATTTGTATGTATAATCATATTTGTATTAATATTATATTTCTGGCACAGGATAAAGCAACAGAAAACAAAAATGAGGAAGAGTACTGACCTTCCACATTCAGGATTGTGTTTGTTACCTCACAAACCGAAATGTAGCCTCTACTTTGCAGGAAATTGAAGAGTCTGCCAGAGAAAAAGAAGGTGCAGCTCTTTATAGGGATGAGGTGAGTACCTTAAAAATATTGCATGTTTCTCTCCTTGCTGAAGTTCTTTCTTATAAGGCAAGACAGGCCATCTCAACAAGGATTCATTTCTAAGATGATCAAGAGGTCATCAGTGATCTTGTAGGATTTCTGTTTTAAGGGTGAGGCATGTTATTAACATTTATTTTCTATTAGAGACAAGGCCTCACAATGTAGTGCTGACTGGCATAAAAAAATGCTTCAGTAACAAAAGCTAGTCTCCAACTAATGTGAATTCTCCTGCCTCTGCCTCAGTGCACAGGGATTATGGGCATCTATCACCATGGCAAGGAAAAATAGTGTTACAAAGATATTATTGTGACTTCTATAAGAGCTGAATTTAGTAATTTGTTGAATTACTAAACATATATCCTTTGATTTAGAAGTTTAATATATGAGGATGTGAGATTCTTCTAAAGTAAATACAATAATTTTTTTTACATTTAAAAATTATTTTTAAGATAGTAATTACAACATTTCTATTTTCTTCTCCTCCCTCCAAACATTTCAATATTTTTCAAACTTTCTAAACTATGGGGAATTTATTTATGAAAATTTCTGCCTTCCAATTAAATGTTGTCTAACAAATTCTCCCTTGTGCAATAGGGTATAAAGAATTACCTCTTTATTCTTAATATATTTTGTAACTGGGAACCAAAAACAAAGGCATTGAAAAGTTTTATATATATATATGTTTATATATACACATACACACACACAAAAGATATTTATATGTGTGTGTGTATGTGTATCACCATAGCAAATAAAACACTCAGTTTTGCAAAATACATTCTGTTTAGAAAGTCTAAACTCCATTATATATGATTTTAATTAAAATGATTATATTACACATAATTGTCATTTCATTACTTCGGCTACCTAAAATTTTTGTAGGTAAATGAGATTATACTAACAATATGACTAACAGAAAATTTTAATGACTTCAAAACATACATAATACTTGATTAATATGTTTTTATCAGCTCATTGTGTTTACATTTAATTACAGATTTTTATTCCAATTCATTTCCCATTTCTTTTGTATTTTAAACAAAATGTAATTAATGGTTTTGTATGTATTAATGGGAAGCCTAAAAATGATGTAATCAATCTTTCATGGAAGTTATTTAGATTCAATATCTATGGATTGGTCATTTCTAAAATAAGATTATACCTATTAATTTCTTAATCTGTTATTTTGAAGTTTTAGATTATCATATACATATATATATATATACACACACACATACATATACAAAGCTACATTTTACCGGGTTTTGATACAATTTATACTTAATTGCTTATATTAATAAAGATCATATTGTTATTTAACAATTGTCTTAATTCATTCACTTGATGAAGCGCAATAGCAGCTTCAACATAATAATGTTTATGAGAATCAATAATATACTTATTTTTATTAAGATAAATATATTTAACTACTGTCTAATTACATAAGGCTATATTGTTAGCTAGGAGTACATACATCATAGCCTATGTATAGAAAGGAATATTTAACACTGCCAACTCCAATCTACTTAAATATGAACATAGATAACAGTGAAAAGAGAATAGAATATGCAACATGCGATCAATAAATTGCTTTAACTTTAATAATGGAAAGCATTCATGAATTGATAAAACAGTTACATCAACAAGAAGAATGTGTAATTAATCAAAGTCAAATGTTATAACAGAACTGAACTTCTTCACCACCTTTCACATCTGTAAACATCCTAATTTCACAAAACTAGTACATTTACAAAAAATGTCTGGACTTCAAACTAAAAAAGAGATACTAGTTAAAAGCTATTGGAACTGATTCAAAATTACAAATATTTATAGCAAAGTTTTAACTTTCACATTGATAAAGTCTAATGGAAATAGATAGTAGAATACATTGTTTTGAAAAAAAAAAAAAAAACAGTGATTTAGGTCAAATGACAGATCTGCACATTTCAATACAGTTGTTTGCTGAGAGTGTAATGAGTGAACAAAGCTAATTAAATGCAGTCATAATTTTTGTTAACTTGCTTTTGTGTCAAAATAATTTTCATGTGCATAAAAATAGCTTTATGTAAATAAAGTTTTTATGCAATAATGAACTTCAGAGAAAAAATGTAGTAAAACTCATGTTTAACTGTAACCAATAACTATTTTATTTCAAAGAGATAAAGAGGAGGAAAGAAAGAGAGAGACACACTTAAAAATGTAGAATCCAGCCAACTAGAAAGCATGTAATACTATAAATGTTTAATTGAAAATAGATTCTTCTCTCCTACAATACATAATGACCACAATTTCCTCTCTCTCCTCCAAGGTCACTTCCCTTCCATTCTCCCCAGACTCACTCCCCATCTGTCTCTCTTCAGAAAACAACAGACCTTCCAGAGACAATAACCAAATGGACTTGGTTACAAGACAAGGACAAGAAGCAATGAGGATTGCATCTTTGATTGATTCATTCTTCCCTGTGCATGTGCAACTCCAGAAACAGGGCTGGGCAGTCATGATCTCAGCACCATAGCTCCAATGAACACTCTCTGGATGTGCTCAGAAGTTCCTCTGATTTCCTTGACTAGAGCCAAAAAAGACACTTTAGAAATTTTCAGGTGCTTACCCCATTTGCATGCTGTAAGATTTGTTAGAATTAACTGAACACAAAGAGTATAATTATTCTAAATATAATT
Source organism: Sigmodon hispidus (assembly GCA_004025045.1). Lineage (NCBI taxonomy): Eukaryota > Metazoa > Chordata > Mammalia > Rodentia > Cricetidae > Sigmodon > Sigmodon hispidus. Next base: position 20,239 of record PVIH01013428.1, read on the forward strand.
TAAATCTATTATTTCTATTCCTTAATTACAATAACTTTCTGTCTATTTATTATTTCAAAGAAAATAAATAAAACACACTCCAAAAAGAACAGATTGAATCCAACCATCATTTTGAACTCAAGGTTTCTAAGCAATACATTCATGGTGATCATTCATCTCCAAAGCACCCACAGGCATTGATGCTCCCCACTGCAAGCCCCTGTGACTCTTTGAAAAATTATCCTGGAATACTATCAGGAAGACTTTTGATATATAGTGTGTAGATGCATAAAGCAGGTAAGATTATCAAGACAATTTTTAAAAACCACTATGGGGAGCAGAGGAAGCCCTTAGTGTGTGGAGTCCTGAGTACATGTGTGTTGTTGATATGAGTTTGGTTTTGTTGAGGACCTCAACTTTCAGAAAATTGGCAAAGATCCCATCCCTGCATTCTGTGTGATTAGACAGAGAAGGAAATGGTCAGGTCTTCTTCTTCTTGTCCATATAAGGATGTCCATAGTTTGTGCAGAAAATGCCCATCATAGCTTTCTAAAGATATTTCTGAGCTGAAGACTGTTTTTCTGCAAAAAAAACTGCTTCCACAGAGATTAGCTAAACTTGCCTTCTTATTAAGCCATAAGCCACAAACTCTGCTTCCTTGCTTACCTATATGCACTAACTGAGCATCCTTGTTCACTCAGGTGAATTAACCTTGCCTCTCTGTTCAGATGTACAGGATAAACACTGAATATCACTCAGCTGTTAAAAACAAGGACACCAGGAATTTTTAAGGCAAATGGATGGAACTTAAAAAAAAAAGTGAGGTAACACAAACTGAGAAAGACAAACATGGTAAAATAAAGGATAATTATGCTACATTCCACAGATCCAAGGAGACTAAGTAACGGGGGTTCATGGGAGGACACCGAACCTCTCTGGGAAGGGGCAATAAAAACTGTTTTCTGTGTGGCTTGAGGGCAGGTGAGGATGAGAACACGAGTGATGAGGTTGTGGGGGATGGAAAGAGAAGAGTCCTGAAAGAGACTTCTGGAAGGAGGTCATTTCAGGGTCAGATAAAAACCTGGTTCAAGGGAATTACCCAGGAATCTACAAGGTTGACCCACTCTAAGATTTCTAGCAATAGCAGATATATAGCTGTAACTGGCCGTCTTCTGTGCCTAGCCTAATTGTCCCCAAAGAGGCTACATCTATCAACTGATAGAAACACCTGTAAACATTAGGGGAAGTTCGGGAATGCTGCATAGGAGGGGGAGAAAGGACCACAGGAGCCAAGGGGGTCAGGAACACCACAAGAAAAGAAATCAACTACCCTGGGCTCATACAGGTTCACAGAGATTAAACTGAAAACCCTGGAGCCTGTATAGGAGTGATCTAGGCACTCAACACGGACGTGACAGTTGTTCACATAGCTTGGTTCCCTTGTGGGGACTCCTAACACTAGTAACAAGGGTTGTCTCTGACTCATTTACTAGCTTTTAGGAACCTACTGTACATACTGGATGGCCTTGTCCAGACTTAATACATGGGGAGGTGCTTAGTCTTAGCAACAACTTGATATAGCATGTTTTGTTGATACTCATGGGAAATCTTTGCTTTCCTAAACAGAAATGAAGGAGGGGTGGATACAAGGGGGAACAGACAGGTGGTGCTGGGGGAACTGAGGGGAGAGGAGGAAGGAGAAACTCTGACTGGGATGTAAAATAAATATGTAAGAAAATAAATTTCAATTGTTACACTATTCACATTTGCATATATACAAATGAATAGATGCACACATACATATATTATATATCTAAAATATATACATTTGTATTTTCTCCATAACTTCTTTTCTCATTGTATAATATAAAGATATTTCTACACTGATTTACATAGATGATTTTTACAAATGCATGTTTTCTTTAATCCTTCTGGGTATGTATCAGGTTTTATTGATTTATAACTCTACTAGCTTTTCATTATTTACCTATTGATGGACAGATAAGATGAATGACAATCTAAAAGATAATTAGATTTTTCTCTCAATTATTTTTTGTCCTATAATATCTTATATTTGGCTTTTTCTCAAAGTCTTACAATTTTGTAGCAGCTATTGATTCCTTGTAATAGTTCATTATTGCTTACTACCTGAAAAATAAATCCTTGAATCTATTTCTTATATGAGTGAGTATATTCTAGGGTAAATTCCTAACATTTGAAATATATGGAAGGATTTATATATTTTAAATTTTCATGTATTTTTTTAGTGTGCTTTATAAAAAGATGAAGGTGAGGTCATTTGTATATTCAGGAACAACTTCATAGTTATGATAGCATATTGTTTTGGAAAACTTTGGATAATTTAGGGTTTTATTCATACTCCTACACATGTATTACCAAATACAGTATCTTAGAATTTTAAAATGAGTGTCATATTTGTGATTTCCAATAGATGTGACATATTTATATTCATCTTGAGAGGAAAATGAGAGGTGTGAAAATAATTGGAGAAAGCTCATAGCCATGTGAAATTTAGTACCAAAACAATAAAGTCAATGGTTTGCTGAAAGCATTTGCTCTATTTTTTATTACTTACCTATTGGTGGACAGATAAAGATGAATGGCAATATAAAAGAGATTAGATTTTTCTCTGAATAATAATTCATTTTTGTCCTGTAACAACCCTTATTTGGCTGTTGCTCAAAGGTCTCAGAATTTTGTATCTATAGAGAAGGGCTTATTTATAAATTCAGAAAATAAGACATTTTATTCTTTTTAAAAGCAAAGAAGGCCAGAAAGCCAATATCTATAAATCATCTATCATGTTATTCACTGTAATAAAACACCTTCATCTTGGAGATTGTGGTCATGTGCTCTGTAGATTCACTAGTGTCTAAACTTACATTCTTCAGAATTTCATTTTATATGCTAATTTATGAGAAGCAGAGCAGAGCAGAATTATAATTTACAACATGTCATTCTCATATTTTGAAGTCCAGGGAATGATGTTTATAAGTTGTGAAAACTTAGTTTTGTTTTTCTGCATCATTTAGCTTTCAAAATATTTCAAAGTATACCTCAAAGACATAAAATTCATATTAGAATCTTTGGCATATTTTAAAACATTCCTTTCTGTATATAAGACATTTTCTACATGACTTTTCCTTGGTTTGGATGACATAATTTAAAATTAGAATTTTTTTTTCCAAATAGAAAAATATTTGATTGTTCATCTTAATTGGGGACATGATAGGCAGTTATTAGATAACCCATTTAATTAATTTCAAATGTAGATATGCAACAAAATTTTTTTGATTTTCTAAATCTTGAGTATACAATTCACATAATTCTACATAGGCCCTGTCACAATGTTTAAATTTTAATACACAATGCTAAGACTTGTTTTACAGCAAAGTTTCTTATTAACCTTTCTCAATACTCAGTTTAAATATAAATGCAATTATTGACAAATTATAGAAAATGTCTACATATTTAATACATTTCTTTAATAGTCAATCAAAGGTAGACTAGTATGGTTTTATATTATGGAGAATTCAATACTGGCCTTCTAGAGAGTGAAGATGTCTTGCTAGTTGGTACATTAAAAAATGACTGCTACAATCGCTTGGACTTTATACTAAATATCAGTATGTTGCTGAATTCTAATGTAAATTTTAGCAATTCAATATCTATACATAATTACTTGTTCTTGAAATTAATCAACATTTATTAAAAATAGCCATCAGAAAAATATATTAAGTCTTTGATTACTTCCGTGTGGAGGTGTAAATGAAACTAGGACATTTTTCCCCTGCACTTAGACATAAAATAATTTGTCAGACACAGAATGTTAATTTATAGTCCTGTGAAAATGACAGATTGCATAAGTGATTATGCATATTAATCCATTTATCTAACTTGTTTGTCCATATGTGTTTTACCCTTATCTATAATACATTTTGACAAGAGGCCTATTTAGATTTGCTAAAAAGAATTGAGAAGTAAATTTATACATTTTAATAACAGAAACATAAATACATATTAAGAATAATATTTTTGTTTCTAGTTCTTCAAATCCAGAGGGTCCATACACTAAATATGGTGACTTAGAATCTTCAGATCATGCATGAGTTACTTTGGAGAGTAGAATATCACCAAACATTTTTTATAGTTTCTTCTCCTCTTTCTCTGTTGGTAATATGTCTGTTGAGTTAAAGCACTCTCTAACAAAATACTGAAGTTATTTTTAAAGCATGGTATAAGATTAACTTTAAGGCTTGGTTCCATAACATGTTATATGCATATTCAGGATGTTCAAGTTGAGTGCTTTCTTATTTTCAAAAAACAAAACACAGGAAGGATTGAAGATGGATCAAAATCTAGCACAGCATTTTAGAGTTGTTATGTATATTTGCTATTCACAACCAACTTTTTTTCCTAAAGGACCTAAAAATCATTTTTGATATAATCAAAATATTTTTATACAGACCTCTCAAGCAGTACTTTGACAAGACTATCAAGAAATAAATATGAACATTGAAAAATTGTGTACCATGCCTTAGATACCCTATGGAATACAGTGAAATAGACGTCATTTCCCTGACACTAGAATATTTCTTTTTATGGAAAATTCTCTGAGAACATTTAGGAGAAAACTAACAATAGTTCTATTTCCTTTTTTTCTTTTACTATTATTATTATTAAGAACAAAGAAGTCACACTTTCTAACCTTGTATATCCTTATTCAAGGTCCCTTCCCCCTCCCACCACATCAGGTCATTCTTTCTTCTCCACACATCCCCATCCCATCCCTGGGCAGGCAGCAGACAGTCCCATGGTCCCACTGCCCCAATATTGCTTAGTTCAGTCTCCACTCCTGGCAGATGCAGTTTTCTCCCTGCTCCCTCAAGAGTGAGTTGGGTGTTCCTCTGGGGGAGTGGGAACACAGTATGACAGTTTCTCAGAAAATTGAGAATCAGTCTCCCCAAGGACCCAACAATACCACTTCTGGGTGTATACCCTAAAGATGCACAGTCACACTCCAAAGGCATTAGCTCAACTATGTTCATAGCATCATTATTTGTAATAGCAAGAACCTGGAAACAACCTAGATGTCCCTCAACTGAGGAATGGATAAACAAACTGTGATACATCTACACAATGGAGTACTGATCAGCAGTAAGAAAAAAATGATATCCTAAAATTTGCAGACAAATGGATGGATTTGGAGAATATCCTCGTGAGCGAGGTATCACAAACTCAGAAAGATAAGCAGGGGATGTACTCACTCATTAGTGGACTCTAAACAATCAAACAAATAGTTCCATTTCAATTAGATGCGAATAAATTAAAGATTTTGAGATGATAGAAGTCACACATATTTCTAATGCTCCTAGAAGAAACTTATGTTGTTTGATTCCTTTTCTTTTTTTTAGCTTTTTTGTATGATATTTTTATTCCATAATATTTTTATGCATGCATAAATATATTTTGATCAAAACTATTCTGTCCATTTTCCCCTTAATTCATTCTAGGTCCCCCATATCCTTTTTTCTTAATCTAGTATAAGAAAATTTTCATCTTGATAATTCCATTTTTGTCATTCTTCCAGTGAAGATGGTTTTAGAAATGGGTTTTTTATGGATTCCTCTGCTCACCCTTGCTTCCCTCCTTCCAGTTCCTCCCAATCCTCCCTCAGCCTCCTCCCAACCCATCCTCCCATCCATTCCCCAAGGAGAGCAAGGAGTCCCAAGGTGAGTCAGTTCAGTCTGGTGTATCCATTTGAGATAGGTTCAATCCCCTCACCCCAATATTAGGCCTGGGTTAGCTGTTGCTCTCCTGTAATAAACGTAAAATAGTTTTTCTTGCACAAATATTAATTGTATTGGCCTTCCAGATTACATAATAATGTTATTATATTTCTATAGACTTTCTTAGTAGTTATTAAAAATACTAACATCTCCTTATTTAAGTTTATGGTGGATATGACTCTGTTCTTTGATGACTTCAGTCTTCCCAGCTGTGTGAAGCTTGCTAGTTCAAAGCATTTTGTTAGTTTTCATGCTATCATCTTCTTTACAGAGTGTACCCTGGGGGATATTCCATAGCAAATATATAACCATATTTACAGTAACTTACATACAATGGAGAACAGCATTATTAGTGTCTATATTAGTGTCATGTGTGGCTTTCATTATGATGTCTCATATATTATTGCCTAGATATGGCTTATTTAAGCATCCAAAACCTCCAAGATAAACATTTAATAATATATATAAGAGAAATATAAATAATAGAATTGTGTGTGTATGTGTATACTAAAGGAAAATTCATTTTCAGTTAAAGAACAAAATAAACTGAATTTAATCCTGGGTAAATTAATAAAAAGCATATATGGGAAAAGTATGAGGTGAACCATATGGGAAGACTGTGAGATGGGCCATAGAGCTGAAGGGGGCATATGTCCCCAAACCACAGGAAACAAGCAAAAACTATTCAGATTTAAAGAATTCAAGTCACATAAATAAAGTCAAACTTTTCTCAAGAATTTGAGAACACATAAAATACCATTATTTTAGATTTGAGAAATGTTGTTTAGTTTCACATTTCTATTAACTGTAAAGTTTCTCAGAAGCATTTCCTGCTGTCCAGTCAGAACAGATCTCACATTTAGCCAGGGAGAGCTACAGGAAGTTCACCAGTCATATTATCAGTATGGGATCCAATCTGCAAGACAAGTTCTCTCAATAAACTCATGTTGGCCTATAGAAAATAGGGATGGATATTTAGGAAGGAGAACATATTTATAAATTGACATGAGAAATACTAATGCTTTGATTTTATTGTTTATATAATTATTTTGGTTTGTGCTAGCTTACCATAATGATCATGATTCTTAACCTAAATTCATTTAGGTAAAGAAATGTGTATAATTACATGTGTGTGTTTATTTTACAGCTGAACAGTTTCTCATTTACAAATTAGGTTGTTTTATTTAAGTATTGATTGCTTGCTTGTAGAAAGAGTTAATTGATGCTAGGTAGGCTTCATGATACAATTCTAATCCCAGTTATAAGGCAGAAGGCTCACAATGTTAAGGACATGTCTAGGTGCAAAGTGGCCTAGGCTATCTAGTAAGAAATTGCTTTAAATTTCATTCAAGGCTGGCCTAAAATATTAATGATTTTTTGTCCTAAAATAAAAATATAAAGGAGGGGTTAGGATATATCTCTGTGGTAGAATTATTGCATAGCATGTGCATAAGCATCAATAATAAAAACAAGTAAAAAGTAATGAGGTACATCCAGGCATTGTTAAATAGTAATACAGACAGAAACTCAATCGTTTTTATTTTCATTTTTAGTACTTGATCTATAATTTTGTAAGTCACAGTTTGTATTATGAGGATAAAAAATATTAAATTTTAATAAATGCTATTTAAAGTGATCTTACATATTTTCTGTAATACACACATGCTCTAAATAATAAATTACTCTTTTACAAAATCAAGGATCTGCATATAATATTAGTTTACTTAGTATTTGCTAAGTTTTACCTGCAATTTATCTAAATCTGTTGTTACAACGTTTCAAATTTGTATTCATTTTTAATAAAGAGCCTCTTCCATCATTTGCATTGTGACTTCTGGTATACTTTCATCTTCATTTAGCTGTTTTTCTCTCATTGTCACATCCTGTAAGTCTTTTACTAAAATTTATTATTATATATTGCAATGAAATTCGTTGTGGTTTATAATTGACAATTTTGTCGATGGCTAACTTTGTTTAATATAGAGTTTGAGACCCATATTTTAGTTAGAGTATTCATTTGTGTTTTTCTTTTTAATGAATTTTTTTACATCACATTACTCAAACAATTTGTACTTCCTTTTTTATTTCTCCTTGAGGCAGAGTCTCACTACTTGGCCTGGGCTACCCAGAACTTGCTATACAGACCAGGCTGACCTCACACTCACAGAGATTCACTTGTCTTTACCTCCCTAGTGCTAGGATTAAAACTGCATGCTTCCACTCCTTGCATGCACTTCCTGTTTCCTTTGTCCTTCCCTTTCCTTCTTTCCCTGGTTCTTACCACTGCTCTTCTTTACACTGAGGATTTAACCTGACCAACAGGCAAACAGAAACAGGCCAAATAAGGAGACATTGGTAGAAATCACAAATGTAGCTTTGGGGGAAGAACATGTTTAATAATTCTACTTTACCACTTATAATGTACTGGATCCAGCATTATTAGCATTTTGTTATTTTTTATTTCCCAAGTTATTGTTAAAAATTAAAACAAAATATTGGAGAAAATAAAATACAGAGCATAGAGAAGAGTAGAAAACACACGGAAGTTATAAATTGCAAATTTTGATATAAGATGCAGTGTAGTATGAGTTTTCTGGCCTTGTCCAGCCAGAGGTCCAGAGCCACAGACCTGCAATCCCAGACCACCTAGCTGCCCACTATGGCATAGGCCCCCAAAATGACTCAGATGTTTATATTAATTTCATGCTGCTTGGCCTATATCTCAGGCATATTACTAGCTAGCTCTTTCATCTTAATTCAATTCATTGCCATTCATTTGTCCTGCTACATGGCCTTGTAGCTCACCTGTTTTACCTTACATGTTGATTCTTGGGCAGCTGGATTACATCTCCATCTGTCTCTGCCCTCTGTCCCCTATCTATGCCTACTTCTATGATGCCTTACATGGCCAAAGAAGTCTCTTCATTTCTCAGCATACAAAAAGACATTCCCACATCAATGCAGTCTTTAGCCTCAGATTTAACAATTGTCTAGTATTGACTGATATTACAGCTAATGTTTTTGAAATCTATTTTTAAGATGTCTTGGCCAACAAAGTTCCTGCTGCTACTTTTGGTGGCTTTGTGAATGGTACCCTCTTAGAATTTGTTTATATGACCATTCTGAGACATTTGAGTGTTTAAAAGTTTATAAAAGGTTATCCTTTCTACACATCCAATCAAAAATCTAATGCTACAGAAAAGCTTTGAAAACTTTTAACAATCTTTTCAATTTTCTATTGTCTTTTTAAGAATTAGCATGTGTTTTCTCTTCAATTTTTTGTTTTGTATTCATGTTTGTCTGAAATATTGGTAGCTTAGGTAAATAATTTACTTATGGCTATGATGAAGTTATATAGTACATATATCATTATTATTATTTAATTAATAAATTTAGCTTATAAAATTTGTACCTTATTCAAGGAAGAAATTTTGGGAAAGTTTTACTTCTATTTTATGTGTGTGCATTGTTGCAGCACTTAGATAATGATCATTTGTTTAAAACTCCTTTTGTTTAGGGGTACATTATTAGAATACTTTATAACTCCTTTATTTTTCAAATTAATTTGTTCACAAAATAATATAAGTATAGATACTGCTTCTCCTAGAAAAGTTTAAATATATAAGTGGCTAATATATAATTCTATTTTTGGTTCTCTTTTATGTCCGCCATCCTCAGTTAACTATGATTTCCTTGAGTTAACTTTTGGAGGAAGATCAATCTTTTTCATGTCAATATAATTATTGTATTTCTTAATCTAAGAAGAAAAATATAGTGCTTATAGGTTGACTGTCTTAGCCTGGATTATCAGCTCATTAGTGAGAAGACAGATTTGTAGTTCTGCTTCAAATGCCTACCTTAAAAATCATATAATCTCTTTCTTATATATCATCTAGCAACATCCAACTATCTTGCTTTAAAAGATACATATCATCCTATTTTCATCCTGAAATGCTGGAAAAAGTGTAAAAGTACCTCACACATCAACTCAAGGAAAGTACCAAAAACCTGATAACTTTGTGGCAATGTCTAAAATTTTTCTTCAATTATAATTTGTTTTTTATAAAATGAATATTGATCAGATTTTCCCATCTCCCAACTTTTCCCAGATACGCTATACTTTCCTATGTACCGTACGTCATGTCTTTTCCTACCTCTCAAACAAAAAGAAAAGAATAATAATAAAAATAGAAAAGGAAAATCACAGGAGATGTACAAACTAAACAGAAGTCACTAAAGCAAAACAAACAAAAATCAAGGAATTTTCACACACACACACACACACACACACACACAATCTGTTTTATGATGGTTAACTACTCCTCCATATAGGGCTTTCCCTGGAATATGGTTGATATACTAAGTCACCTGACATTGGAAAAAACTGATTTTCCCTTTTTAAATAGCTATCAGTTACAAATAGCCCCTTGGTTAGACGTGGGACTCTGTGTCAACTTCTCATCAATGCAGGAGTTTTGAGTGGTTTGAACCAGTGCCAATCAAATAGAATTGTGCACAAATTCTTGATCTTGCCACATTATCCAAAAGAACAGAGGAGAATTTTCAACTCATTGCAAATAATAGAACCTCTGTGATATTCTAGTAACAGATATGAATATTGTGCTTGCCTCATTTATTGTTCCAACTTGTAAAAGTCTATATCTAAAACTAAACAAAATATTAGGTACAAACATCCAGTGTACCACGATCTTATTTAGTTGGACCGCTAGGATATCAAAACCTTTCTTCACTTAACTGTAATTTATGTTTAAAATGAGGTAGTTAGAATTCAGTTTCTAGGTTTTTTGGTTGCTTGTTTTAATTGTTTATTTTCCCCAATGATTGGGAGCATTGAACTAACTAGGATTATCTTCAAAATGTATTAAAGGAACATGAGACTGCACTGAAATCTAATGTTATTCCATCAAGGTCTTAATCATTCTCATTCATTGTTCTTTACATGATTCTTTTTGATCTCTGTTTGAAATTAAAGGAGATGCTTTGCAATGTTTTCTAGAAAGCCAAAAATCAACAACAATTTTTTACTTAGAAGATAAATGTACATTCACTGAATTCTAGATATAGGCTTTGAATTGCTTTCAATTTTATGAATAATTTAAAACTTTCATTTTTTTGATTTCTCTGCAGAGAATTTCTACTTTGCGTAGGCACAAACGACCTTGACTCACTTTCCATAAATCTTCAGCACATTTTAAAGATTGCCTTTAAAACACGTCTCACCCCTCTTCCCTACATAACATTTTTACAAGTTGAACACTGTGACATCTTTAAAGTCCAGAAAAACCCAGTTGTATGATTTACTCATGGTCCATTTTCAAAGTTTTCTGCAGCCAACCAAAGTCAAAGATTAACAATTTTGATCCTCAAATAATGAACAAGGAACAAAAAAGAATTCATAATGTGTCACTGTAACATTAACTAGAGTTTATTGCAACAAAATACTGGCATACTTATGTTCTTATTTTAGACTTGTTTTTGGTTGAACATCTTCAATATAATACCCAGGAAATTTATAAAGATCTCATTGAAAATAAATTAAATGTAAACATATTTTGTGTTTATTATCTAGTAATTTTCTATTTCTAGTTTATTATCTAGTAAATACTAGATAATTTTGTGTGTATTATCTAGTAACTTTAGAGACTGGACACATATGATTTATAGAATCATATGTGTCCAGTCTCTAAAGTTACTAGATAACTCCATTAGGTTTAATATATTCTATCAGTATACAAAATGAAACTGACAATTTATTCATAGTCCAAACTTGCTATTTTTTCTTATAAATTATTTTTACATGCTTTCATAATTATGAGATTTCTTATGATATTTTAAGCATTGTTTAATTCTCCATTTACTATTTCTTATAAAACAGAAAATGTTTAAAGCCTGAGACTTCAAAGTAAGGTAGATAAAAATGAACTTCATTATTTGTAAATTGTAATTATTATGCATTTTGTTCTTTTTATGAGGTGAGATTTTGTTCCTCTAATTCCATAGTTTCACTGTTTTATAGGAGTTTTTCAATATATCTGGTTATAACAAAGCTATAAATATTTGTTTCTTGTTACATTGTCTCACAACCCCAACAAGGTGAATGATAATCCTAGATTTGAGGCAACATCAATGTAATTATTGTCTATGATAATTACAGTAACAAGATAAACTCAGTTGAGAGGTAGACAATGTTAGGATAATTGGTTAAAGGTAAACTACACTGCAGATGAAGAATCTTACTGTAGTGAATTTTAAAGAAAAGCAATAGAAGAAAAGATAAAAAGAAATCCAGAAAGAATAGAAATGATATGAACCTAACCTGAGTATTACAATAAATCTTAAATTCAATAGTAGCTTATACAAAAGAAAATTCAACATATTTCTTCACAACTGGAAAAGGAGCTACAAATCACTTCTTTAAACACACAGTTAAAGAATGTGTATAGCAAATATTTAAAACAATAACAACCCACTGCTAAGCTCTTAAGTCTCTCCTGCTAACATTGCAATACAAGAATTTCAGAAGCTAGAAATATAAATTTCCTCAAAGCATCTTCTACATTTTATAAGTCCTATTTTAGAAAAACACCCCAAAATTATTTCATGGAACTCAAGTAAGATTTCACAATTTGCTTTTAAAACTTACCCTCAAAGCTTGTTTCACATTGGTGTGAAATGTTTATATTTAATAAATCAAAGTTAAAGTATTTTCAGTGTATTTGCTGCATTCCAATCTATACAGTGTGGATAGGCAGAAGAGAGAGTGACCAGGAGAGGTCGGGATGGGGAAGGGATTTTAAACAAGGGGATACATGGATAAAAAAAGAGACTTCATTCTATAAAAATAAAAACAATAGCATTTATCACTTTTACTTCAGTTTAACTTCTTACAGTCTTCATCTTCACTTTCTGAGTGCTAAAATACTAACTCAAACAAAACCAAATTTAAAGTGCTTGTACTAGTCATTTCATGGGTGTGACAACATACATAACACAAGAAAGTTCTGTAAGAAAAGAATAGTTTTCATAACTGAGTTTGATGAGGTATATGATGTAAAATCACCAAATAATAGAAAAAAAAAGAGAATAGTTTTGGCATTTTTCAGAAATTTGGTTTATTATTTCAAAAAGGGTGTGTCTTAGGAGAACAGTTTATATTTTAGAATTCAGGCAGCAGAGAGACAATGTCCACACATGCTCATATTTTTACTTTACTTTTTTTCTTTTATTTACTTGTTTTTCAATTTACATACCATCTACAGTTTCCCCTCCCTCCTTTCTTCCCACCCACCACCACTCCTCATAGAGAGTAGGCCTCCTACTGGGAGTTTGGCATATCAAGTTGAGGCAGGACCAATCACCCCCCTCTCCTATCAAGGTTAAACAAGGTATCCCTCCATAGGTAATGAGCTTCAAAAAGCCAGTTCATACACTAGGAATAAAGTCTGCACCCCCTGCCATGAGCCCAACAAACTGACCAAGCCACACAACTGTCATCCATATTCCAAGTGCCTAGTTCAGTCCCATGTACATTCTCCAGTTGTCAGTATAGTGTCAGTAAGTTCCCACTAGCTCTGGTCCACTGTTTCTCTGGATTTCCTCATCATGATCTTGACTCCTACCTCATATAATCTCTCTTCTCCTCTCTTTGAATGGACTCCAGTTACTTGACCCATTGCTTAGCTATGGATGTCTACATTTGATTTCATCAGTTACTGGGTTCTATGATGACAATTAGGGTGGTCATCAATTGAATTACAGGGGTAGATCAGTTCAGGCATCTTCTCTATTATTGTTGGGTGTCTTCGCTTGGGTAATTCTTGTGGATTCCTGGGAATTTACCAAGAGGAGCTTATCTATTTCCCCTTCTTAAGACAATCCATGCATGTCCCTCTTAGGGTCCTCCATGTTACCTAGTGTCTTTGGAGTTGTGGATTTTAGCCTGATTATCCTTTGATTTATTTCTAATATCCACTTAAGAGAGTATATGCTATGTTCTCCTTTCTGGGTCTTGGTTACCTCACTCAGGATAATCTTTTTCTAGTTCCATCCATTTTTCCTGCAAACTTCAGAATGCCATTTTTTTTTTCATCTTTGAGCAATGCTCTATTGTATAAATGGACCACATTTACTGTGTTCATTCTTTGGTTGATGGGCATCTAGGTGGTTTCCAGATTCTGGATATTATAAATAACGCTGCTATGAACATAGCTGATCAAATATCCTTGTTATAATTAATCATCCTTTGGATATATGTCCAAGAGTGATATCATAGGTTCTTGAGGTAGATTGATTCCGAATTTTCTGAGAAGTCACCATACTGATTTCCAAAGTGGCTGTACAAGTTTGAACTCCCACCAACAGTGGAGGAGTGTTTTCCTTACAATACATACTCTCCAACATAAATTGTCATTAGTGTTTTATCTTAGATGTAAGATGGTATCTCAAGTTGTTTTGATTTGTATTTCCCTGATGGCCAAGGATGTTGAGAAAATCCTTAAATGTCTTTCAGTTATTTGAGATTCTTCTGTTGAGAATTCTGTTTATATCTGTACCCCATTTTTAATTGGATTACTTGGTATTTTGATGTCTAGTTTCTTTTAACCTTTTCATTCCCTGTTAGATACCATCCAATGAAATAGTGCCACCCTTTTTCAGTAACAGTCATAAATCCATAATTAATGTCCTGGAAATGCCTTTGTGTAAATATCATGACTGGAGAGGAGATCTTGTGGAGACAATGTTCCCACACCTTAAATATCAGAATATGTAACAGTGGAATCCCAATATTAATATTTCTCTAAAAGTCTCATTTTAGGGTAAGGGAGCAGCTTGAAGAAGTCCTGCTCTTATAAGAAAGAATTTGCAACTAAAATGATACTGTTTTTAAGATCCTATTGGACTTCCTTGGATGAAGAAGCAAAGATAGTTACAGTCAATAATTGCTAGGACCACATTTTTACTATGAAACTTAGTTATACATATCTTCACACACACAAGCACACACACCCACAACCTGTACCACCTCTCATTTAAATTTGTAGTTCATATCAGTATCAAAAAGATGAACTTGTTCATATGGGAGGAAGACCACTTTTTATTTCTTCCACTTTTTAATGTGGTTACATCCAATACACATCATTTCTCTGCCATTTACTTGTCTCATGCATTTAGGCAAAGACATGCAATTTTTTGACTTTGTGATATCTAACATTTTGAATAAAAATTTGGAAATTGGATTTCAAAGATTTGTAATAATAGCTCATCAAAGAAGGATGGAAAAAAGACAAGGCATTAATATCACATCACTGTTTTCAAACATTCATACATGTACAACTGATGGCCTTTATGTATTTTTGTGGAAGGATTTAAAAAAGACTCATATGTCAAAATACTTCAATAGTGTTTTATTATTTGGTCAGTTTAAGAAAAATGTCAACATTCACTCATTCATCTGCTTCCAGCAAACATTGTGTGTATCATAATACATATTACTGAGTATTCCACCTTTTTTCTATGAACTTTAGCCAGGAAAAACTAATTTATCAGTCTTATCTGTTATTAACTACAAACACATTGACGGTTATAAAGTCTTCAGATTCTAACTCAAACCTCTAGAACTTCACCTGACATTATCACAAAATCGAATGCTTCATACAGGACAAAGGGTAATGATTTTATAGTATTCAAATTTTCATACCCCTAAATCAATTGCAAAATGAATAGAACAAATATTTTTGTTTCCATGAAACATTTTTAAAAGAAACATTGTCAGAGATAATTAGTGATAGAAAACAAAATATCAATTACAGAACCCAATACTTATTTTACACATTAAGACCTGATCTTCACACAGATAAAAATGAGATTGAAAATACCACCACCCTTGGCAACTTTCAATTCTTGAAATAAATATTTAAAAATATAAATTATTTATTCCATGAAAAACTTTAAACACTATTATGAAGAGTATTTTATAAGGTACAGTGAAACTTTATTCAGTTTGTAGACATGGAAGAAAAAGGCCATGACTTCCCTGGCAAATGTTTATATTTTTTTCATTGCCCCTTTTTTCTTTTTTTTTTCTTTTTTTTCCTTCTTTATTTTGTATTTCTCAAAAAAAAAAAAAAACAGTAAAAAGAATTTAAAATGCGGAAGAGTTAACAATAACTATACAGAGGATAAGAATCATAAGAATGGCTTATCAAGGGTGGAAATGCAAATAAGATTGCTACACATATATTTTCTTTGTGTTTAGCTTTCCCTCTGAATTTTTTTTTTTTCAAAAGAACTAGTGACTAAGCAAAATTCGTAACAGTATTAGAGTGGTGAAACATTCTCCACAAAGCAAAAAATTCAGATAGATTTAAGTCCATTTCTAGAGAAGGGTAAATTCACAGTGATGATGATGATAATGCTCAGACATGAATGGCTAATCAGGTTCAGCTTCTCTGTCTTTGCCTTGGTACTATCTTAGTAGATAAAAAAATAAAGTTAAATATGCACACTTTCCTTAAATCTCCTCATAGCACTGAAGATTCTTTACTCTATGTATTTTCAGGTACTTAAATTCATCCAGCTGAAACACACACAAACACACACACACACATACACACACACACACACACACACGCACACAGAGAGAAAGAGAGAGAGAGAGAGAGAGAGAGAGAGAGAGAGAGAAGCATACATATATACATATATATATCACAAAATGTTGCACACATTACCACATGTACACACCTACACACAGAGGCATGAAAGCATTTCACACAATACACAGGAACTTCTGAATATTGCCCCCATGCATACATTTACATATATGTACATACAAAGACAAAAGAACAATACACACAAACATATGCATACACATAAACAAGTGCACATCACACACAGACACTTGAATATCATATGCATACATAAATATACAGATACAAACATTACATTCAGACAGACATGCACATTTCATACACATACACACAAAATATCAGTACAAGCAAATGGACAACTCCCTCCTCTCTCTCACACACACACACACATAAATAAACGCAAGATAGGTGCATTCACACACACTCACACAGACACACACATGCACACACACATATACAACCCTCAACTTCTAAACCTAAAAGACCTTCACCAAGAACTAAAGATTATGCATTAGTTCCAAGAGAAGCAAATTGATTTTTAACTAGGTGATACTTGAGATGTATTTTCCTTGATAACAAACAAAGAAGGATGAAGTTCTCAGTCTGTTCTGTGTCTTTTTCATTCAACAGAATTATACAAAAATGAAAATGTTATTCCTTTTTAGACAAAATTTACAAAAATAATTACTTAACCAAATGAGAAACTTTACATTTAGATGTCTATTAACACTTAAGCTTTTTGTTTTCTTCTTGCCAATTATGATTTAATTTTTTTTTTTTTTTTTTAGTATTTATCACTCATCTTTAAGGTCTAGAGGCCTTTGATTGTGTTGCTTAGGCTTACATGTTTGGGAGTTTGTTGGTTTTAGATAGTAAAAGGACCCATTAGGAGCATCTAATTGAGATGAAGGACCTGCTACATAAACATCACTTAACAGCTGAAAGCCAGAGGACTGTGCATCTCTATTACAGAGAAAGCATTATACAAAAGAATGAAAAAGTATGACAAAATTCCAGTTCCCATGATTACAGTCAGCTCTGCTTCAAGCCCATGCCCTCATTAACCTTGATTGAGTGTTAACGTTGACAAATAAAAAGGGACTGAGGAGTAGTTGGGAAAATAAATTTTATAAAATTATAAAGAGACAGGTATAAAATTGTTAATTGTTGTCTTGGCTGATATAGTAAAATTGAATGGAAGTGTCAAACAATAACATTTTTTACTTAAGTGGGATGGCCATTAACCAAAAATCTTTAAGAACATGGCCCAGAAGTCTCTGGGGACCTACATAGGGGAACTATCACTTTGCTCATCTTTTGTCTGAGAAAAAACTCAGTATAGCAAGAATGCAGAAGTGAGAGGTATTGAACAGGCAAATACTTAACAAAGGCGTTCCTAGGCTCCCCACATTTTCAGCCAGCAGAAATAAAAGTATATTTGTAAATGTCCACCAAGTCTTTGCATCAGTTTCTCAGAGTTCATCTTGGCACCGCGAGTTAAATTGATATAAAAATATAAAATGAGTCATCAGATTGCATTTTAAATACACTGTGCTATGCTCAATGACAGTTGTTTAGGCTAAACTGTTCCCCAAGTTATCTCTAAGGAACACATAAATCTATTTTCCTACTATGCTTGGAAATGATTAATGTCGCAATGCACTCATTCATCTTTAAGACTGAGTATATTTAGAAACTGAAAGCTTTTAAACTTAAGATTCAAAATTTAATAGGGGAAATTTTATGCTCTAAGGGTGTATCCAATTTTCCTGGCTATAGGCTCTATCATCACCAAAACTGTGTGTATTTGAGTGGATAATGTACAAAGAAAGCTACCTGCTAGGATAGATTTTTACCATCAAGAGGTTACACAAAATGAACAATAGAAATTGTTCATGTAAATAAATAACTTCTGTAGTCAAACAACATACCTGTAAGGTAATTTACCATTTACAAAAGAATCTTAACAATATACAGTGATAACATTCACTAACTTATTCTAGGCTTCTCATATTTTATCAGGTGTTAGATATTGATTTAATTTCATGCTGAGCCAACTATCTGATAATTCTGAGAATATTTCTATACTCTTCCAGACTTTATCCTTTACCATCACACATTAAGCACATCCTGTTCTCTCAAAATCTATATACACTCTTCTCCTGTGCCACTTTCATTAACTCAAATGTTCTCAATGTCAGTTTTAATTAATTAATGTCTATGTAACTTTTTTCTTCATGGATATCTGTGCACCATATTGGGGGAGGGGCCACAGAGCCTAGAAGAAGGCATCATATCCCCTGAAAGTGGACATATAGACAATTCTTAGCCACATGTGGATGCTGGAATTTGAGCCTAGGCACTTTTTAACAGTAACCGGTGCTTGCTTGGCAGTGGTAGAACATGCCTTTAATCCCAACACTCAGGAGGCAGAGACAGATGGATCTCTGTGAGTTCAAGAAAAGCCTGTTCTAGTTCCAAGTTCCAAGACAGGCTCCAAAGTTACATACATACACAAACTGTCTCTCAAAACACCAAAACAAACTAACAAAAACAAAACAGTGCTCCAGTGTTTTTAATCACTGAGCCATCTCTCCAGCCATTATTTCTTGGTTGGAGTTCTTGAATAGCTTTACACTTTTCCTACCTCCCTGCACTGCAGCCAAATACAATCAGAATGCATTCACTAAAATAAAGATCCAGTTTTTTGACTTCTCAGCATAATGTACTGCAACTGTGTGCTGGTTACTAAACTCCCCATGGGATACATTTTTTTTCTCAGTTTTATTTTCCACTACACATTCCTGTTGCTAACATGAGCTTTCTCATTTCTTACCTCTTTGACAAACATATCTCTGCCCTCACACATCTTCTAGAATCATGAAGGAAATTTTTCAGTGCTGAACTCAGATGTTTATTCTTCTAAGAGCTTCCCAGGAAGTCATCAGGAAACAATGTACCATCCCTCAACAGGGTGTTTCTTCCAACTTGGTTTCTTGTGTACCATTTCCTGTGATGCCTCCTTATTTGCTTTCTCTGTGTATCTACATTTAGCAGGTACATAATTAATTCCTGGTGAGTGAATAGCTGAAAGGATGAAACATGTGGTTATTTAATGGAAAAGGCTTATTTAACACAGATTCTTACTAATTATACCTTTGTTAGTAGCATGGTACTTATTTACAATGTGACTGGTTGTGACATTATTATTAAGTGTTACTTAATGATTACATAAATAAACAATAGTAGTTAAAGAACTCTCTATAGCCCTTAAAAAAATACCTGGGTGTAAACACTTACTGTGATTAAATTTCTTTTTAGCTGTATATTAGAGGCTGTAAATAGCAATAAACAAAACAATGTTTTTACTTAAAATTACTTCTGAAATAAAAATGTGGTGTGCTTTTCAATTTTCAGTGAAATATAATGTCATCATATTAAACTAGTTAATCTTCTCCATCTTCACATCCTCTCCCCATAGTTATTTTCTTTACTTAGAGAAATTAACATTCCAGGTGTATTCTAATCAATAACAGAATATTGAAAGCTGTTGATGAACCTAGAGTAACTAAACAGCAGCTACTGGGTGTCTTAAGGCACCACAGGATACACATGAAAAGAGTGTTGGTAGAGCATAAGAGAAGAAGAAAAAATTAATTTTTATTTTTTTAAATTTAAATAAAAAGTTAAATTATGGCATCTTTAAGGTGTGCCCTTATTTTCACCCATAACTTCTGGGCACAATCAAGCCAAAGCAATAGAAATTATCTACATATAGGCGAGTAGGAAAACTTGCGTTTCACTTTCTTACAGCTCTACATTTTTACTTGAATATTCTTTTGTAAAATTTGCTTACTTCCACGTTTCACAAAAAAAATAATGTGATGAAAAAAATTTTAAATTATACAATGACACTACCCACCATGATATCAATTGGCTTTTAAATTTTTCAAGTAAAACATTAAAAAGAAAAGAAAAGTCTTCATTGCAATGTAAAAATTTACAATTCTGAAAATGTACTTTGACTCAAACATTTATTTCAGAATATCTAGGACAGTACATTTCATTTAGCTTGATGACGACTCTAAGTACATTACCTATGGGATAGCTGGGTTCTCAGACTAGACTGATACTTAAAGACATCTGAGTACCATAGACTTACTGATGGGAACAGAGGTAAAGTCTCGTCTTTCATGAAGGATGACTTACATATAAATCAATTAAAGATGACAGGAAGAAAGAAATAAAGATCCAAAGACAGAATACCCCAGGGCTTATTAATAGCAGTATTTTGTTAAGTGTCAAGAAAAAATTCTTTTGATATATGGGTCCCAAAGAAGGATGTATTAATAAACAAATTAATAATGTAAGGTAAATATTCATGAATGCCTGATTTATTTAAGAATTTTGTGATAGGTACTTTGTGTGACCTGTTATATTTTGAAGCTGTTTCTCACTGATGTAGGCAACATTTACTAAAAACTCCATTTTTTAACCTGAGTGGACACCTATCTCTCCAAAAGACATTTACCTTTCTTTTTCTTTTTTCAAAGATCAAATCAAAACTATGCTTCTTCTCTCTAGTTTATTAACATAACCATCAAGGATACCATTTAATTCATGCATAATAGACTTAAATGAGAAATAGCAACTTCTCTGAACTGTGCTGTTAGTTTGATTTGAAATTCAAATTATTTCTAATAGGGAAGATAACAATGTTAGTATGTTAAGTGTAAGATACCATAAATATTTTCTATAATGTTTCTGTATGGAAACTGCTATTATATTCTTAAAAACATTATCCCCACTACAAATATTTCCTTATCATATTGTGATAGGACATTTCATTCATTGTACACTAATATGCTAGGGACATTCATTGGTAAGCAATGCTGTATAATGGGGGGGGGAGAACCGTAAAGTTATATCACTATTATCAAGATGTATTGTATTCATATAGTAGACATCTCCATTCATGTAGCACACATGTTAGCAGATATTTCTTACTCTTACCTTTGGGTTCCTCTGAGCTGCATGTGGCACCAACTTCCCAAATAACCTTCACACACACACACACACACACACACACACACACACACACACACATACACACACACTTATTTATTCTAATTACATCTACCTAATACAAATAGATAAAGAGATAAGCAGATACTTGGAATGCTAAAGAAAAGCTTCAAAATTTTTCTGTCATCTCTATTGTGTGTGTTACAGACTTTTCACACCAACTGGAAATACAATTTATGTTCCTTTATATGGTTACTTCACAGCTTTAATTAAAACATGCATATTAGTATACAAATGTTTAGTTTCATACTTGAGTCAGCTTTGAATCTTCTAAGCTGCTTTCAGAATATCTCTACTTTACTGAAAAAAAAGTACAAGAATAAAATATTACACCATCCATTTATGATAACTTGAAGTACAAACCTTTCATAGAGAAAAAGGAATTGGACCATTGATATAAGTTTTCTCCATGTAGTTATGAGAAATGTCAGCAAAAGTATGAGTAATTATAGGGTGATCAAGTAATTTGCTGAAGGATAATCAAGGCCATAGTGCTTTATGAACATATCAGTCTGTTATAAGGAAACTTTGTCCTCAAAACCAACAAAACCAAGTTCCATATATCCATGACATGACTACATTTATAGGTGAAAACCAACTTGAACCAAACTAAAGAGACTGTGATTTAAAATCAGAGTGTCAAATTTGCCTGCAGAGAAGGAAGATTATTTTTGCCAAGATGTTTTAGAATCTGGTAGCTAATATGCATTGGCTCCAGCTAAGGGTGGTGTGCTAGAGGATTCCAGTTAGAACCTGGCTATCAATTTTTAAAAATTGAAGCATAGAAGCTTTGATCTACAACTGTCTAAAAGCACTAAAGAGATGAAATTCTGCAATCCATGTGTTATCTCTCTATCAGCATTCTTCATGGAAAGCTAACTCATTGTTGAAGGGTTATTAAACAATTACAGCATCAGGTTGTACAAATTAATGTTCCACAAATGCCCTTATACATTTGAACCATTTCTGCCTTCAACCATCCTGACCTACATCATCACATTTAACAGCATATAGACAAAGCAGTCCTAAAAGTTTGGGGCCTGTATCTGTAAAAGCACTGCTCTGATTTTATTTTTTTATGTTGATTCTGAAGCTTAACTATTTTAACAACTTGTTTTACTTTTTGGAGAATTTTGTAGGTATACTGTGTTTACATGATTTCACTTTTATTTCCATCTCCCCTACTCCATTCATTTCCCTTCACTTCATCTCAGACTCATGACCTCTATAGTTATGACTAATATACATTGCACAGTTTTGAGTCCAATGCCTTAACCACTCAGCCACTGTGACTCTTGTAAATGTTTTTTTTTTTTTTAAAAAAAAAAAAAACAACTTTATTTATTTGCCTTGGTGTTCGCCTGGAAGTGGGAACTGGAACTATAGACAGTGTGAGCTGCCATGTGGGTGCTGGGAATCAAACCCTGGTCCTCTGCAAGAGCAGTCAGTGCTCTTAACCACTGAGCTATCTCTCCAGCCCACACAATTTCATACACCCATAATCTCCTGGGTTAATTTATTGTTGTTTGCATGTACATGTATTTAAGGCTAATGACTTGATAATCTATGAAGTGACTCTCCCTAAAAGGACTGAGTATTCATCTTTCTGCAGCCACTGGTTGCCTGAGACTCTTCATCTAATGCTGGGGCCTTGTGACATTTTCCCACATACCTACATATGCCCACTGTGCAGTCTTAAGCACTGCTGAACTCTTAGAGCATATTTTTATTTCTTTGATTTTTCTTCAATTTAAGTTCTGGTAAAACAAACAGAAACCATTAGATCTATAATATGTGATATGAATGAGCTTGATGTGTAAGAAATGTATCCTTGAAAATGGATAGAATGCCTTATGACAAAAGGAACAAAAGGAACAAAGGGAAGCAGAAAGGAGAGCTATAGAAAGTTCCATTCCTGGATGCTGTTTAACGGTTAGGGGTACAGTTTTCCATATTATGGAAAGTACACCACACATCTCAGCTTATCCTACAGTCCTCCAATTAACTTGGAGTCTAGCATTTCTGTTCTAATATTACACGGGAAGGTACACAAAATATTAAAATATTTTTACCTCAGTCAAAGGTATCAGCATTCATTGTTCATCTTATAGACCCAAGTCCTTTATACAACAAGCTGGAGAAGCATCAGACAGAACAGTGATCCTTCCCCTGACTCTTTGGTGGAAAAATTGAATATGTGCAGGAGACCTCATGTACCACATGAAATACTCCATTACAGATTTCAATAAAATGATTTGCCTATTTGTCCTGAATAGAATAAATCATTTTGATGACTGACTTGCTTGAAATTCCTCCTCATTTATAACATTCATAGTGTTTTTTAAAGAAAAAAATCTCCACTGCCTACTTCTTCACTGGTTTAATATGTGCAAGGTGTCAGAGAAATAGAAATCTCAAAGTCTTGCAGTGTTTTTTCTTTTTATTTAAAAGAGAGGTTTTCAGATTATTTAGAAAAATTATGTCACCCAATAATGTTAATTTTACTAGTCCTTCAAAAACTATACTTACAAGATGTAATGTGATGCAATTTTTTGAACATACAGTCCAGCAATAATCACTTTTTTAATTGACCAACTTCCCATGCCAACAATACAACACCAGCACAGTGCACTTATTTCTTCCTACTGTTCCCATTAATGCTGGAAATGGGCAGAAGCCCCACTCTACTCCATAAGATTAGACACATATTTATGTTCAGAGATACTATTTTTATTCAATGAAAGGAGCATTGTTAGAATTTAAATTCTGCCTCAGATATATTTTGGGAAATCACTGTCTTCTCTGTTTACTTTAGATATTAGCCTGACTTTGTATCTTTCAAAAGCTGTTGGACTGGCACTATATCTGCTGCCACAATGACTAAGTTCCTATTATTTTCATTTTATCTGGGGTCAGAGGGTTCTTAAGCACCAAAAAGAAGAAACAATGAGAAGATGAAGAAGAAACCTACAGGTCTTGAGCTAATAAGAATTGTATTGTCATCAAACCAACAGATAGGACATCCAGATCTAGGCTGAAAACACAAAATAAAAAATCCCACATGTAGGACTCTATGGAATGTTTCAAAAGGCTTAAGGTTTCTCACCTCTTTGTAATTTCAAGCTACTCCCTTTCTTTGAAAAACAAATGCTGCTCAGTATATATGACTTCCTTAAAGGACCATGAATCCATAGTAATTTGCAAGACAGTTAATCATTCAAATGCTTCAACACTTGACATCTTACAACTGATTTCTAGGTGCACACCAGTTAGACCTCTAACAATCATTTCCTTCCACAGAGCATGAGATAGTGATTACATGACTTAAGAGGTCTGACATAATTTTTAAAGCATTTAGATCTGCAGTAAGTTCTGCTTAGTTAGATGGAACAGTGGAAACACTTGAGCACAGCTGTGTAGGATCAAAGACTGGGTAAAGAATGAAGGGCTATCAATCTTTTTGATGCCATACAATGATAGATTTTTACATTTTGGAGAAAGAAGGAGGGGAATCTGTAATGAAGCATTTCCTTTTCAGTTCTGTGATGAAATTTGCCTTGGTTGTCATTTTTCTCTCATGCTAGAATGATGCTTTATGAATACTATCCCCTTGGGTTTTTTACAGAAGCAGAATGTGTTTCTTATAAGATTATTCCCTGGAGTCTTATTCAGAATAAACACCTCATTGCTTGTGGAGATTTTACAAAGTACCTTCTCTTTCAGTGGATATAAAATTTAAAATTTGTACTGCATAGAAACTATGCCTTTATGTTGATCCCTCAAGCCACAGGATTTTTACCTTGTTCCTTTTTTGTAAGGTGAGTCCTAAGGCTTGCTTCCTCTCTCTTCTTAAAAAGAAACATACATAAATGTGGAAACAACTTAGTTGTCAAATGCAAATGATTGCTGGGTTGCCAATCTATAACATTTTATATTCTCTTCTCAAACATACATACATAATAGAGCAATACAACACACAAATCACACAGCAAAGCCCTGTGGATCCTAGATAAGTCCTTTAAATGTTTAATGCCAGACTTTTTATTATTGTAGAAAAAGTGATCATCAATGCTTAGCATATCCAAATTTGTCATTTAAGTTCAGTTTTCAAATCTTTTTCTTTGAAGACATCATCTTAAGAGGAAACAAATTTTTGCTGTGAATGCATGCAAAATGACTGAAAGAAAAAGCAAAGATCCATAACTCCCAAGACTGTATCTTTAAAAAGGTAGGTTAAGTGTTTTTGATTGTTTCATCCACTTTCCAAGTGCTTTTTTAATGCCACCTTAATACAAATTAATAATCTTAAGATTCCACAATCCAAATATTGTCAGCCACTTTCCCAAATACTTAGTGATTAAAAGTACATCAGATATGTTTCATAAAAGAAAAGGAATACATATGTTCCTTAATTTATAGTGATTAAATGTATAGTTACTTTACAATGGTGTAAAATGGTAGCTACTTCATCTTAATTCAACTCATGACTCTTATCTTGTTTAGCCATGTAATGTAATACCTTTTGTTAGAGCAGCATTTCAGCTCCTTTTCTCTGCTTCTGCTGGCAGCTCATCTGACTCTCTCTGGCATTTCTACCTGTTCTTTCTGTTCCCAGAGTTTTCTTAGTCTGGTAGACCCACCCACACTTCCTGTCTGCCTTTGGCAAGACAATTATTTACAATGGAACAGAATACAATCCCCTTACAGGCAAACATGATACTGAAGAAAGAGCTGAAATTAGAGAAAATCTTGATCCTGCAGGCAGTAGAAAGTAGTCTGAGGCATTTGATATGGCTTGAGCATATACGAGAGCTCAAAGCCCATGCCCACAGTGACACACTTCCTCCAACAAGGCCATACCAACTGCAACAAAGCCACACCTTCTAATAGTGTCACTCTCTATGAGCTTATGGAGGCCAATTACATTCAAACTACCACAGGCCACAAGTCATAAAAATGTTATCATCTAATTCCAGACTAGTTACTGGATTGTTGCTTAATATCTGCAGTCCTAGATGGCAATCCTGTCATTATGACACAATAGCCAAAAGGCCAGCACTTGTCTCAGATCTATACATTGATCTCACTGCAATCCAGGTGACAATTACCTGGCATGTGTATAATGCAACATAAATTAGCATGCATTCTCTTTTCAATTCTCGTAACATGAGTTTTCTTCAGAGCAAAAAGGCTTCATGATTCAGATGCTCAAATCCTGAATATCCATGGACAGAACTGTACTGGCTGGTTTTGTGTCAACTTGATACAAGCTAGAGTCCTCAGAATAAAGGTGCCTCAGTTGAGTAAATGCCTCCATGAGACCCATCTGTAAGGCATTTTCTCAGTTAGTGACCAATGAGGAAGGTCACAGCCCATTGTGGGTGAGGTCATCCATGAGCAGGTAAACTTGCAGTCTATAAGAAAGCAGGTTGAGCAAACTATGTGAAGCAAGTGAGTAAGTAGCACTCCTCTATGGCCTCTGCAGAAGCTTCTCTTTCCAGGACCCTGCTCTGTTTTAGTTTTTGCCCTGAATTCTTTAGTGATGAACTGTATGTGTATGTGTAACTGTAAGTGTAATAAGCCCTTTTCTCCCCAACTTGCTTTTAATCATGGTGTTTCATCATAGCAATAGGCACCCTGACTAAGTCAGATTTTGAGCAGATTCTTGGAAAAGCCTCTGAAGTATTCTCCTTGCTAAAAGTGTTGTGTGTGTCCAAGACTCTGAGTACACACTGAATAATTTAACCAAGTAAAGCCAAATGTCATATTATGTAAAATGACTATTTGCTCCTGTGTGTCTTTGTGTGTATGTGGGTATATGCATGCATACTGAAATCTGAAAGACTAAAGTATATCCTTTGTGTTTGGTATACCAACATTGTTTACTCTCATAAACATAAAACCACCAAGTTTGAATAAATGTTTTTGATGGAAAATACTTTGCATGTGTTGTTATACATCATTGTTGGGAGAAATGTGTCCTTGAGGATATTATAAAGAAGAAAATCTTGGGATTTTTGTTCCTGCTTCCTCAAGTAATTTATTCTATTTGGGAGCTTTCTTTCCTGATTTTGATCATTATATGTGAATTAATAATAAAACACAATGGTAAGGATGACAATAGTTTGCTGAAGCTCTTTGAGCCTGTTTAATCATAAGTGTCAGTGAGGTTCTAGAGACACCAGATGCATCATTATGCATTCACATAATATAAAAGAAAACTTTTACTATCAAGTATTTGTTTGACTCTGTTACAGTAAAATATACTAATCTGCAGCACTATTTTAGGTGAGCATTGTCAGAAGGCAATTTTTAGCATTTTTTTTTAATCCTAACAGGGTACTGTTAAATGTATAGATAAATGCAAAGTTTTGCAATGGTAGCTATGTTTAATCATATTATGAACAATAAAACATTAAAAGTAAGTGTGACCAAAAAGATGTTGAAAAGCACACAGTGTTAATGGATAAAAATGAGTACAATTTCATGAAGTCTTTACAGGTGTGGTGTGGAAAAATTGTGTAAAATGTTTGTAGTTTTTGCTATTTTTTAGCTTTAGTATTATTTTTATGTAAGATACTATGTAACTATACATAGATACACACACCTACTTATAGTAATTTCAAAAAAAAGAATATAAAATTTAATATATAAAAACACAACTTCCTAGAAGGCTTCCTCAGAAAGAGGGCCCCACCCCTCAACGCAGGTGTGGGAGCGCTTGACCTTATGGCCTGGGTATATGATGGCTCTGCCCCTTGCCTGAAGGGAGTGGTCCCTATAGCCTGTATTGACCAAATTAGCAACTACTCAGATCCACATTCAGGGCTTAGAGTTGGCCCACTGTTGGTATCTTGCCCTTATGTGACCTGTCAGAGTGTATGAAGAAACTGGTCCTACAGAGCCACAGTGGCAGGGTCTGCATGACTCAGTGCAACAGCAGGATATCCAAGAGAAGTTTTGTAGAAGAATGAGTTGGTGCACCAGAAGACAGAGGTACTGAACCAGACCAACAATTCATTACAAGTCAAGTTGAATGGACAAATGGGGTATATTGTGTAGCACTCTGAAGCTCTCAATGCCACTAAGAGGAGTAAAGAGGTGTTGGGAATCAGGAAAAGGCAAAATGGTTATTTTGTTTGTTTTGTTTTTAATATATTTTAAATTTCCTCTTAGGCGGAATGCTGTGAGGGGAATTGGATTTCATTATGTGAAATTCCCAAAGAATCAATAAAAATTATGTTAAAAAACACAATTTCACATACACATCCAGACTCATGCACAATGAGGTCAAGAGGGAAAAACCATAGCCCAAAGAATGGCACAATTAACAGAAAAGTATTAACTAAATAACAATAGTAAACCTTCTTATCAGTAATTATTTTAATTATAAATGGCTTAAATTTTCTCAGATAAATATAAAAAGTGTGTCTGAATAAAAAGCATGCATAGAATCAAACCAACCTAACTACATCCAACACTGCTTAAAATGAGAATCAATATAACATGTTACCTGTGAGCTTTTACAACAGAAAAATAATGCTACCCCCAAAACAGGCAGAAATGGGTTTGTAAGAACAAAAGTATATCTGTGAGTTGATAAATTCTGGTTGTTATATTAACCAAATAGTGAATTTTGATTGCTGGACCTCAATGCGTCATCTCAGGAATGCATTGGAGATCAAATAAGGAAATGGACCTTAAGGTCTAGCTTCAGAGATAAAATTTAATGGTTTTTCAGAAGGGGGAGAAGGGTAAAAGGCAAAACCCATGAGTACCATGTCTGGCCTGTTAAACCTCTTCAGTCTCCATTGTTTTATCTTTGTAGGTTTATTGGATGGATTCTCAGTCTCTTGACAGGAATGTTTCAGTTTTTATGTATTTTGTGCTTTAAGATTAGGCCTATTGTTCTCATATACTACAGGGCTTTAAGTTGAAGAGAAAAGCAGAGTCAACTTCTCATGCTACCCTCAATGATAGTAGTGATAGAACATTGATTTTAGAGCTTTCTAGCCACTAAACTCTGCAGTAGTCATCTATAAGGATGACCTCAGTTAACACTGGTAGAAATAGTGGAGAGAGTGCCTAGACTGGCCTTCTACTATAATCAAATTAGTGATTCCCTAAGTGTTCTCACAGAACCTTCAATCAGTAACTGATAGAAGCAGATGCAGAGATCCACAGGTGAGCACTGGGCTGAGCCCAGGGCATCCAGTTGAAGAGAAGGAAGAGAAATTATATGAACAAGGAGGGTCAAGATCATAATGAAGAAACCCCCAAAGACAGTTGACCGAAGCTTGTGGTAGCTCAGGAACTCTAGGCTTACAGCTAGGAAGCTTGCATGGAACCTTGTAGCTTCTCAGGGAGGTCAAAATTTTTCATGGGAAGCCATTCTGCAGATGATCAATGCTGGACAGTTTAGACCTCATTCAAAACTATATCATGGGACATTAAGAATTTTATAAGACTTGATGGTCTTGGAAAACTTACTGATTCAAAGGTAGAAAATGGGAGAATTATTACATTAGCTTCAGGTAAAAGAAATGCTCACTGCAAAGATACTTTGTTTTATCATTGTCTCAATTACAATGTCTACGTCCTGTCACCTGTAAGGCTAGTTTGAGAGGCTAGGAAACCCTTCACCCTCTGCATTTCCTTTACTATTTGCTGAATATCTAATTAAACTATTCATATAGTTCTCAATGAAGATTTGCTAAGTGGCTCATACAACTCTTTAGTGGGCAAAAACATGAAATAAATAACTAAATAACTGTGTGTATATTCAAATGCTATCCCTAACTCCTAACACATTCAGTCCCAGACTAATCATTTAATCCTTCAACATCCTGATTGCCTTATCTTCAAAAGAGCAAAGTAGAAAAACTTACTCATCAGAATGCAGGTATATATGTCCAGGGACAAGTATTCTTATTTTACCACCTTAGGATATGTAAATTGTAACAGGCAGCAAGGTAGAACATTTATCCTGTGTGTGTCTGTGCCTGAGGAATACTTTTCTGTCTCTCATAGACATCAAGCAGAATCATTTACCGTTGAAACCACATTTGCTTTCTGACAGGAGTCACTTCAATTCAGAATTTAAATTGTGTTGTGTTCTGTTTGTGTAAGCCATTTCTCTACAAGAAGGCTTCTAAAGGATAGGAGACATGTCTAATGCATGCTTGCGTATCTAAGATAATTAGTGCATTAGGAAGCCCACAGCAGAAAGTCACTTGGTATTTATTTAGTTGGATAACATCACAGTAGACAGGAGAGCACATCAGACTTCCTCTGCTAATTCTCAGGCTGTTTCCTCAGCAGTACAAAGCCTCCCTGCCTGCAGCCTTTCCTGGCTTGAGTCTAAACATTACTCAGAAGGATGGCTGATGTCAGCATGATCATAATCACCACCCTCTGGTCCAAACATCAGGAGGTTAATAAAAGCTGTTGTTGGTGAGAAAACATCATGGTGTTTCTTGTCTCCCAAATTTCTTAGCAGACACCAGGAATTCGTACCAGATGAAGCCTAAAAAAATTTCCATTTGCAAAGCAATTATCTCATAACTGGACTTTTTGTTAACTCTGTGGTTTGAGGAATAGACTGGTGAGAGATCCTAAAGATGACTTTTCTTAAATCTCTGTGCTAGACACATGTTGAAGCCACTCATACCAATGATGGTGGAAAAGTCTCATTTCTTCTGCCTTTTTTTTTTTCAGCCTATTTCAACTGTTAAATCAACTTCAGATAAAAAATGTTGTTGTAAGTTACAGGAGTAGAAATCCCGAGAGCACTCCATGCTGGTACAATGTGGTGCAAAAGCTCCTACATTAAAACAACACTCCCGCCTTTATTGATTGTCCTTTATTGATTGATTCTCCTTTTCACAGGGGGAAAGGAGATGCACATAGCTTCACCATATGAACACTGACTCTTCTGAGACTGGCCCAATTTAACTTTGATAGAGAGGCACAGTGATAGGATTTGGACTGGTTAGAGGATGTTATGGCAGAAGATAAAGGCTAAAGACAAAAATAGAAGAGAGAGAAGGAGCAAGAAAGAAAAAAAGAAGGAAGGAAAGATGGTTAGAAGGAAAGAAGAATAAAAGGAAGGAAGGATGGACAGGAGGAAAGGAAAGAAAGATGGATAGCAGAAAGAAGAAAGGAAGAAGATTAATCCAAGGCCCACATTGCTTCCTAAATATGACTACCTTTTCTTTTTTAAATAAGGGAGAGAAGCATGCATGAGTCCAGAGTCCAAGGGTAGTATAGGCTGCCTAGTGATAACCTGCACCCATCCCCAAATAAAAATAAAACAAATACATACTTATTTCCTTTACTTTTAAGTTAGTAACTTGATCAAACTGCTTACTCAATAGGGTGTTTCTTGCCCCGCAAGAGGTGCCTAAGTGGTCTTTTTCTTGCCACAAACAATGAACATAAAGCATAACTGTTCTCGCTCTCAGCTTGTGTAGAATAAATACAGCTATAGAGCTTGTCAGACCCTCTCCATTTAATCTTAAGCAACCTGTACAAACAAACAAACAAACAAAATATAAATTAAAAAAAACTCTGTCATGTGCCACACACACCCCACTAAAACTGGATTAGATCACCATGTCATTCTTCAGGTTTTTTTCTTCAAGGAAGTATCACGGTCTATGCTTTGCTGCCCTCTGCTGGTTTGTGGGAAACAACACATAGTAAAATGGAGAAAAATGTGTAACTCAGTAGGAAGATCTTGGATTACAATAAATATGTTTATGCAAATATTCATATGAAAAATAAATATCAATAGTAACATTTTAAAAATACAATTTTATTACTTATTTGGCACTAATGGAATTCTATGTAAACTATTTTTTATCATAATTTGCAGAACATTGTAAGTTTATAACTATAAAGTATAGTTCTGATCCAGGTATACTGAAGAATATTAATGTAGCAATAAACATTTATGACAATAAATCAAAATTTTTACTCCTTCACATGATAATTATTTTGAATAATTCCAAGACAGAGTAAAGATTAAATATTTATATTACTTCTACAATATGCTGATATTTAAGTGTATTTTTCCAATAAGTTGTTATAAATAAATTGCTGATGAGAGATTCATAAATTTAGTCAGAATAGCAAAAATTTTGTATGATATTTTACATATCTACAAGATAAAATACTCCTATGTAATTTTGTTGTACAGAGTATTTCTACTTATGACTGAAGGTAAAAATTACAAAATATTATTAAATAAATTACCCAAGCACCATATTACTTAATTTATATTGATAAAGACTGAATTGGTACAGCTAACTATTAAATGAAGAATACCAAATTGAATGACAGACAGTCATAATAGTTTATAAGTCACTATAATATATTAATTCTTTGTTATAAAATCAAATGAATCCCATAAGATTCCTATATTGAGTTTAAACTAAGAAACTGCAATTGTGTGTGTTCAGCTTACAAAAATGTCTTTTCAAAAGTCCAACTGATTTGTAGTGTTTGTGAGTGTACAGAAGCTACAGCCTATATTCAGTGTGAGGCCCTCCATCACAGGTACATAAAGCAGGAGTCTAAGCCACAGATGCAGGAGCAGTGATGTAGATGTTTTAGTTAGGGCTAGACCCCTAAATCTGTTGATCTCTGCATTGTTTAGGGTTTGGCTTTTTGACCACAGAAAAGGGAGCAGAAAGACTGTATGAGCAAGAATACTGAGACAGTGACTGGGAGGGGCAGGGGGGTAAGGGAATTTGAAAAAGGGGGTACATAGATTTAAAAAAACAGACTTTATTTATAATAAATAAAAAGAAAAAAGAATACAAGCGATGATAACTCTTAAAAAAAGGAAATTAAACTATGAAACAGTCTCTCTTAGGAATGACTGTATTAGCAATACTAGAAGAATGGTGTTATCAATGGACATGTTAATGTGAAAGGGGGAAACTTTCATGGGTTCCTACCCCTAGATAAGAACTAAAGGAAGCTAATGACTGCTGGGCAAAAAATTAACATCTCCCAGGGAAGAATCCCCTTGTTACTTGTCCATCCAATGCAGAATAGTCAGCTTTGAATTCTTATACACACTACTACCAAATCAAACCAAAAAGGTTATATATATATACATATATATATTATGTATATATATACACACACACATACATTGCATTCACATAAGTACATGCATGCACATGCATGTACATATAGACATGCATTCACATATGTGTATACATGTAAAAATAATTAAAAAAATCAAGCTGTCAACTTGAGGGTGGGAAGTATATGAGAGGTGTTCAAGTAAAGTCTGAGGAAGGAAATGGGAGGGGAAGTGATGGAATTCTATTTCAATTTTTTTAAAAAAATAAGAAAAAGAAGTCTAAGCAGGAGTAAAGTTTTGTAGAGACTATCTCTACAAAAGTCTAAGAAGGAAAAATAATATAATTACTAACATTTTCTCGGTAATATAATTAGCAATTATAGAAAAGATCTTATATCATATAGAGGGCTTCTTTTGTGATTCTATAACAGTAAATGGTTATTTGTATCTAAAATATAAAAGATATCAGAAAATGTAGGTTTCTTTGTCCTATAATACATCCCAAGATTCAGAGAAATATCTCGGTACTAACCCACCAAGAAATATATGCTAACTAAGGTTTTTTTATTTAAAAGTTACTTACAGTTGGACTGGGGCCAGAAGTGGAGACTGATCTAAGCATTATTGGGTCAGTGGGACCATAGGACTGTCTGCTCCCTGCCCAGGGAGGGGATGGGGAGTTGCAGAGAAGAAAAATGACCAGATGTGTTGGGAGGGGGAAGAGACCTTGAATAAGGATATACAGGGATGGAAAAAAAAATTCAGAGGGAAAGCTGAACACAAAGTAAATATATGTGTAGCAATCTTATTTGTATTTCCACCCTTGATAAGCCATGCTTATGATTCTTATCCTCTGTATAGCTATTGTTAACTCTTCCACATTTTAAATTCTTTTTACTGTGTTTTTTTTTGATAAATACAAAATAAAGAAGGAAGAAAAAAAGATTAAAAAATATAGAACAAAAAGAGAAAAAAAAAAGTTACTTATATAACAGGGATTGTTCCAGGGGAGGAGGATAAAAGTAGGAGAAGGATGGAGAAGCAGAGAGCAGGACCGTGGAGAGCACAAACGATCCGTGGAACGATCTGCGCCACAGAATGAAAACAGTTCGACGATCCGTGCCACAGAAGGCAGGAGCAGTCCGAGTCGCACGGTCCTTCCTCCCCACGCCACTCATCCAGCAACGTGCATCCGTTTCCGGCACGGCACTCTTTCGTCGTTTCCCCCAGTTGATCGACTCCACCTGGCTCAGCACTCTGGTGCGGTTTTTTTGCATAGCTTCAGATTTCCTGCTACATCTCCCCCTTCTGTCTAAATAAGAGGGTTCTAAACTAAATATAAAACTACATACTATAGGGATCATCATAAGGCAGTGTCTGGGGAAGAGAAAGGTATTAACATAAGTGAGGTCAAACTACCACTAATAAACAACAAATACAAGGTGCAATTTAATGTCTAAAACGTTGATACGAGGAAATGCACAGGGATTGCTTCAATGCTGTTTATCTCGAACAATAAAGTTCTAACACCTGAGTGTCCCTGCTGAGATGTGAAGTAATAACAATCTCAGCTATCCAGTCTTCAAAACCATCAAGACCTGAGAAGGAAAATATATACCTGAAGTTGGAAGCATGATGAAGTAACTTCCAAAATTTGGGAGAAGACAACGACAGTCAACTACCTGGACAGTCATCCACCACTTCTCTGTACAACGGGAGCATCCATCCTTGTGGCTACGGACCTATGATATCTGACAAGTCTCCATAGAAGCAGGGTATTTTTTGGTAGGACCATTTTATCCTATCTAGGCAGGCTTCGGCAGTCTCTATCCTTCATCCTGCTCGTCCATTTCGGATAGCGAGTATACTGACAGCAGTCAGGGCAAGTGCCATTCTTTGCCCCTCAGGCCATTGTTCACCAAACAAGACAATCTGTTTGCAAGATGTCCGTGAAGCTCAACACCACCTTGAGAAAGGAATGGTGATGCCAGGAGTTGTCATGTCTCTCTGTAGGGAGCTGCGTTGTACCACACCCTAAAGGTGGCACTGGTTTCCACCTTCCTGATGGGATGGTGAGTGCTCTCAGGAGTAAACAACTCCTTATTGACTGTAGGCAAGGATGGTGGCTTGCTTCCAGCGCCTCAGGACCTATGGGCAATGTCCACGTGGCTTACCGGGATTGGAGGCCCAGAGGGTATTTAGCCACGAGCAGACTTCCCCCTGGGGTCATTCATGAGAGAGTGGTCGTGAGAGAGTGGTCGTTCGTTGTTTGTCATATGTCCGAGAGTGAGAATGAGAGTGAGTGAGTGAGAGACAAGAAGATAATTAAAGGCCCAAATAAACTGCAAAGAGAAGGATCCAGTGTTGCGTGTTCCTTGCCGGCGAGGCTGTGCGCGACAAGTGGCACCGAAACCCGGGAAGATAAGAACTGAACTCGCACCAACGAATGACAGGATTCAGAACTCTCTGCTGTCACTGGGTGGTGCACCGGTAAGTCCCAGGTAAGTTGGGATCTGCAGTGAGAGCGGGGTAGCTCCAGCCTATAGATAGGATAAGGCAGAGAAGAGGGAGCTCACTGACGAGTGGGAGTAATCTTTTGCAGCTGTGTATGCACGGCAGCCTTGAGCTCAAAGTGAAAGTAGCACAGCAGTTTCAGATTAAAGTGAAAGTAACGCGGCAGTTGCCGATTTTGGCTTAAAGTGAAAGTAAAAATTATTGTAGACTTGAGCTCAAAAGTGAAAGTAAAAGTAGTAGTAAGGCTGGGGTTGGTTGGTAAAGGCTCAGAAAAGATTTTTTAAAATAAGTAGTAAAGGTCATATATGGATGGGGTCTTCAACCTCATGTCCAATTTTTCTGGCTCTACAGGAGCTGTTACAAACTAAGGACCTGGAAATTAAGGAAAGTATCTCAATAAAAACCCGCCGTGAGATATGTTTTAAATGGTGTTTATTTTGTGAAAATCACTTACAAAACAGAGACGGTTTTAAGAGAAAATGAAAGAATAAGGTTACAGTGCGCCGGAGCGTTTCTAAGGGAAACTCCTCATCCCCACACCGTACGTCCGAACTCCTGCACCGCTGGCCCGAAGTGCGCACCCGGTCAGGAACTCTCGTGAGAGAATGTTGGCTTCCTGTCCTGGTCCTCTCCCTTGAAGGTCTATTTCCGGAATCATTTCCAGTTAACCACGCCCCGCTCATCTCCAGTCCTCTGACGCGATCGTTCACATATATAGTTCCTGATTTCCCATTACATCTCCCCGTTTTGTCTAAATAGGAAGGTTCTAAACTAGATATAAAACTACATACTATAGGGATGATCATAAGACAGTGTCTGGGAAAGAGAAAGGTACTAACATAAGTGAGGTCAAACTACTGCTAACAAACAACAACTACGAAGTACAATTTAATATCTAAAATGTTGATACAAGAAAATGCACAGGGATTGCTTTAAGGCTGTTTATCTTAAACAATAGAGTTCTAACACTTGAGTGTCTTTGCTGAAATGTGAAGTAATAACAACCTCAACTATCTAATCTTCAACACTGTCAAGACCTGAGAAGGAAAATATATATCTAAAGTTGGAAGCACGAAGTAACTTCCAGAATTTAGGAGAAGACAACGTCAGTTAACTACCTGGACAGTCATCCACCACTTCTCTGTATAACGGGAGCATCCATCCTTGTGGCTACTGGCCTAGGATATCTGACAAGTCTCCATAGAAGCAGGGTATTTTTTGGTAGGACCGTCTTATCCTGGCTAGGCAGGCTTCGGCAGTCTCTATCCCTCATCCCGCAGGTCCATTTCGGACAGTGAGCATGCTGACAGCAGTAGGGGCAAGTGCATTCCTTTTGCCCCTCAGGCCATTATTCGCCAAACAAGACAATATCTTTGCAAGATGTCTGTGATGCTCAACACCACCTTGAGAAAGGAACGGTGATGCCAGGAGATGTCATGTCTCTCAAGGCCAAATTTGAGATAACAAAATCTTGAATGCCATATTCTCTCGATCTATGAAGTGGTTGAAGACACCTATCTATTGGATGTATTCTAACATGTTTCCAAAAAGCCTGAGTATTCTGACTTTTAGGTGATAAATCTGAGTAACCATAATCTGCAATCCCAATCAACCAAGAAAGTGAGGCTAACATTGTAAAAATAGGCATTCCAAAATGAGTGTACAGCTCCTCCAAATAATTTCAAGTATAACAATCTTAGGAAAATTGATCAAAATACACATTTTTTTTATCAAATGACAACAATATCCTAACTATATATCATTATATATAAAAATACATCTAAACAGATTTATATAAAACAACTCGTGTGTATAGTACAACAAATGTTATGACTATCATAAATAATTAGAGGTAGAAATTGCATTATGGAAATGACAATGCACTTAATACATATCAATGTGCAAAATATTTTAGACAGAGGTAGACACGTGCAAAATAGGGCAATTATACATTCAACTTTGCATCAATATACATTATCCCAATCAGACATATAGATTAATTTCCCGTTTGTGTCAATATACAAACATTCGTACCATGTTCAACTTTGTATCAATATACATATTATCTAAATCAAACATATAGATTGATTTC